>CM030367.1:196803682-196972950 GCA_017893485.1 Hemerocallis citrina
GAGAAATATTTGTAAAAGAAAATGAGCGGGACTGTAGATTATCTACCGTCCAAAAAAAATTTTTGAAAATTTTTTTCGGACGGGAAGTTATCTCCCGTCCGACGTTGTAAAAATAAAATAAAATTTTGGGACGGTGTATAAATTCCCGTCCGATTATTTTATTAATAAATTTTTTTTTGAGACGGTGTATAATTTCCCGTCCGATTATTTTATTAATAAATTTTTTTTGGAATGGTGTAAAAAATTCTGTCCGATTATTTTATTAATAAATTTTTTTTTGGGACGGTAAATTATACACCATCCGATCAACAAACGGAAAATAATGTTTCGTCGGGCTATTTTATCCATTAGCCAATTCGTCCGTCAAATATAGCTCGATACTGTTCCCTAAAGCCAAATTTTGGCTAAATAGCCAACGACTGCAGCACCCCTCCGAGCCAAATTTTACATATTTTGGCTAAATAGCCAACGACTGCAGATGCTCTAAACTCTACATGCAAAAATAGAATAAGCATTCCCTTAGAACCCCTGCATGCTGACTCTTATGTCCTTGCAAAACAACAATGACGAAGAGCAGAGACCATATGAGATGGAGGTAAGAAGAGCTCTCTCCACAATCTTTGAAGAACGGTCCTCTAAGAACGTGATGATAAACTCCATGAAAATGGAATCACATGCCAAAGTGATGTGCTCGTCAGTTGGAAACCCAAACAACTCCTCCGACGATCTGAAGAGCGCTATCATAATATCGCTGTTGAGGTAAGACAATGGTAGTTCGTAGCGCCAACCATCGGTTGTGTACACAACGAAATGGCCTTTGCTGGCCACCAATGGCAATTCGCTTTTAACCAACTCTGACCTGAGTCTTCTCCTCCTCAATGCAGCCACTTTCTTCCACTTCAATACCAATTGAAGAAGTTTCTTGGCACTTATCATGTCTTTTGCTAGAACTGCTGTTATATTGTTGAAATGGACTAGAGTAGTTTTTCTTTTTCTATGGAAAGTTTGAGAGAGGGGTTCGATGTATTTATGGTGGTTTTAGGGGTGCAAGTGGAGGTTTCAACTTGTAAGGAAAAGGGTTCAAAACCATGTGCTGATTGGATTAAGGAGAAATGTTGGGCGAGGGGGCATGGATTTAAATTATATATATATATATATATATACTATTAAGTGGCTCTCATTCAATAGTGGCTCTCATTCAATAGAGGTAAAATTAATGGTCCAGATCTAACCTTATAAAATATATTTTTCCGCTCAAAAGTCCTCCCCCAAAACTCAAATTTAAATTCCAAAACAACTCCTTTATTTATTTATTTAATTATTTCTCTCTCTCTCTCACATTCTCTCTCTTTTTATTCAAATTTTTATTTTCAGATTTCGGGTTTATAAATTTTCAATTTTTTTATGCATTTTTTATTACTCATTGTTACCGCTAAATCTGGTGTGGGGGTAAACAGATAGTATTTGTGGATTCTTGGAAAATTTGAATAGCAAACTAGAAACCTGTTCCGCCGGAGTTTGACCGTTGACTCCCGCCGTTCACCTGCAAGAAGTGCGAGACACCGGGGTTGATCCCGGCGACGCACCCTCCGACGCTCAAGTCAGTAATCAGGAAGATTATGAGAGAGCGTAAATTGACAAAAGATTGATTATCTCTTCATGGTGGTGGATGGGGGGTATTTATAGCCGCCTTTGGGATCAGATTAGGAATGTAATCCCTATGACCAGATAAGGAATGTAATCCCTAATTTCCAGTGAAAGGATAGATGTGAATCAGGATCGTTGATTAGGATTAATCAGAAACCCTAATTCTATCCTGCTGGACCGGGTTTGTTATGGGTTGGAACCCGCACCCAGCCGAGATGGATCCATTCATGGGTTATTGGGCTTTGAATAAAGCCCCAGTTCCCATTTCAGACCCGTTAGTAGGTGAAATTACCATTTTACCCCTAGCCTTTAAGATTCGCACCCGATTTGGACGGTTTCGATTTAACCCCATTTTTAGCCATATCACGAGCTCCCCACTCCCAAGACTGAGTTTGATCAGCCTTTGAGGAGTAGTTTTTCAGTTTTAATGGCTTGCGGAGTTGTATCGGAGTCCAAATGAGGGGTTTCGAATCTTTGTGCGAGGTAGTATGGTGATTTTCCAAGTTAGTTGCGCGCTCTGAGTCGTTCTCGAGTTCTCTCGAGTTTCTGGCGCCTATTCTTGATTTTCATCTATTTTTCGGATTACTTATTTAATTTTGCAAAGTGTTGATTTGTCGTTCGGGGGTCTAAATGAATCACTCTAAGCAATAATTATTTACTCAGGGGCTCAAAAATATTTTCCAGAATTTTTAATCATTTTTTCGCAATTTTTAAATAAATAAAACGATTTTTATAAATGAAAACTAACTTTTCATATTGTATTACTACGTGGCACGATCTGGACCCTTCATCAGGATTGTGCTCGCTTTTCTAGGAGATCGGACGATCCGAGTGGGTCGGCCAGTATTTTCTCCGTACGTGAGGGTCAGTACTTCGGCACCTCGGCTCGACTCCTCGGTAGATCGGTTCAGAGCGCTGGGATCTGCCGAGCTACGTGGCACGATCCTGAGCATCCATTATGGCGCAAATCCCCACAAAATGCTATCTTGTCGTTTTGTGGATGTAGCATGATCTGAGCCGTCCATCACGTCGTGCACGTTTTTTTGGCAAGATCCAACGGCTGAGGAGGGTCGGCTCCATTTTTCTCCATATGTGGAGGTCGGTATCTCGTCCCTTCGACTCGGTAGCTCGGTGAGGCGCTCTTGTGGCTCGGCAGCTCGCTCTCTGCCCCAGTAGCTCGGTTGTTCAGCCAAGCTGTTCGGTAGCTTGGCCATGCACTCCGGTGGCAGGCAGCTCAGAAAGAACACGTGGCTCAATCTGGAACGTTCATCACAGCGCGAATCACGAGGACGGGGTTCAGATCACGAGTAAATGTTATCTTGTCGTTTTATGTGCGTGGCGTGATCTGAGCCGTCCATCAAATTTTGACACGAATTTTGGGACGATCCGACGGTGAATTTGGCTCGGCATAATTTTTCTCCATATGTGGAGGTCGGTACCTTGTCCCTTCTGCTCGGGAGGATGGTGGCTCGGACGAACGCTCAGAAGTTCGTACCGAGTGTTAGGACCACACGGTGAGATCTGAGCCACTCATCGCGGCGCATATCACGAAGTTGGGGGTCCAGATCACGAGAAAACGTTATCTTGTCGTTTTGTGGGCGTGGCGTGATCTGGGTCGTCCATCATGTTTTGATGCGCATTTTGAGGGGATCCAACAGTGAATTTGGCTCGGCAGAATTTTTCTCCATATGTAGAGGTCGGTACCTCGTCCCATCGGCTCGGGAGGATGGTGGCTCGGACGAACGCTCGGAAGTTCAGACCGAGTGTTAGGACCACACAGTGAGATCTGAGCCACTCATCACGGTGCGTATCACGAAGTTGGGGGTCCAGATCACGAGAAAACTTTATCTTGTCGTTTTTTGGGCGTGGCGTGATCTGAGCCGTCCATCGTGTTTTGATGCGCGTTTTGAGGCGATCCAATGGTGAATTTGGCTCGGCAGAATTTTTCTCCATATGTAGAGGTCGGTACCTCGTCCCTTTGGCGCGGGAGGATGGTGGCTCGGACGAACGCTCGGAAGTTCGGACCGAGTGTTAGGACCACACGGTGATATCTGAGCCACTCATCACGATGCGTATCACGAAGTTGGGGGTCCAGATCATGAGAAAATGTTATCTTGTCGTTTTGTGGGCGTGGCGTGATCTGGGCCGTCCATCGTGTTTTGATGCACGTTTTGAGGCGATCCAACTGTGAATTTGGCTCGGTAGAATTTTTCTCCATATGTGGAGGTCGGTACCTCGTCCCTTCAGCTCGGGAGGATGGTGGCTCGGACGAACGCTCAGAAGTTCGGACCGAGTGTTAGGACCACACGGTGAGATCTGAGCCACTCATCTCGGCGCGTATCACGAAGTTGGGGGTCCAGATCACGAGAAAAAGTTATCTTGTCATTTTGTGGGAGCGTGTTCTGGGCCGTCCATCGTGTTTTGATGCGCATTTTGAGGCGATCCAACTGTGAATTTGGCTCGGCAGAATTTTTCTCCATATGTGGAGGTCGGTACCTCGTCCCTTCGACTCGGGAGGATGGCGGTTCGGTGGCTCGTCGAGGTGCTGGTCGCCGAGTGATGGAGTTAAGCGAATCGACGAGCTCTCGTCTTGAAACGTCGCAACTCTCCGTTTTGACGTTTTGCCTTCCTTTAGTGGAGTTAAACGCTTAGAAAGCCCAAACGTTGCTCTCTTGGCTATAAGTCCCCCACTGCCCTCACGCCCTAGCTCATTTATCGCTTTCACTATAAATTTTTACTTTTACTCTCAGTTTCGCTCTGCTAGCGGTGATTTGTGCTCCAAGGCGGTGGTGCTAGCTGTCGCGTAGGCCAGGCGATTTCCAGCAAAAAAATTCCGACCGTGAACGTCACTTCCAAGTTTACATCACATCAAGGTCAGTGTTTTTGCCTTAGATATTTACTAGAGATGTCAAGGGTAAACTCGGGAAGTGAGGCATCATCCTCTGGAGATAGTGGTGCCGAGGAGAGAAGGCAAGTAGCGAGCCGGAGAAAGGGGAAGGAAGTGGTAAGGTCGTCTGCGGCCGAGGAAAAGAAGGTAGTGACCCGGTCTCCTGTAGTCGAGGAGATCGTGGAGCCTGAGAGGCGAACCCCCGAGTCGGGCCGGTATCCTGGTGTGCTGTCCGGTCACGCTGGTATTAGGCAGTACGAGGGTGGTCTACTGAAGAAGGCGATCGTTGGTCAGTCGGCAGCTTACGAGGAGAACGCCCCGAGGGAGATCACCGAGGTGGATGACCTTGCTTCGGTGTTATCCGAGAGGTACCTCCTCCGGATCAAAAAGGGGTTCGCCATCCCTCCGGAGTACAGGCTGATCCTCCCCGGCCTTGGGATGCGAGCGAACACCGAGCTGTCGCTGGACACGTGTGTGTTCGACTTCGACTCTTTGAGCGCCGGCTTGCGCTTCCCTCTGCATCCCTTCGTGTTGAGGGTGCTCCACTGGTATTGTCTGGCACCGGTGCAATTTATGCCGAACACCTGGCGCCACGTACTCGCCTTCTTGCTGCAGTGTCGCATCGCCGAGGTCGAGCCAGATGTGGTAATCCTCCGGAGCCTGTATAGGATCAACCGGATGGCGAAGGCCGAGCCCCGCTACTACTTGTCACCCTGGAGAGGCGTTAAGCTAATAGAGAATCCGGATTCGATAAAAGGTTGGAAGGAGAAGTTTTTCCTGTTGAAGGGGCCCTCGACGTTGGACTTTCCGACTCGGTGGAAGGCAGAGGTGCCGAAGTTTGCAAGGGTCGACCCGGTGCTGACTACGGCCGAGGAGGAGGTGGCAACGAAGCTCATTGCTCTCCAAATGTTAAGCTGGAGAGAAATGACTGAGGAGGTGCTACACGGGTCGGGCCTTAGTCCGATCGACCCGAGTATGCCCCTGACATCTCGCTGCATTTTTTTTTTTATTATTTTTATTAATATTTTTTTATTAATATTTTTTTCTTTCTTTCTTGTGCAATTTTCTAACTTGTTATTTTTTGGTTTCGTTGTTTGGAACAGAGGCACCGAAGATGAACTTCATGGGAATGATGTCTGAGCGAGGCAAGGTCGCCGATGGTAGGAAGCGGAAGAAGCCGAGCACCGGGCTCGCATCCGGCCATTCTTCTAAGGCCCCCTCGGTAGTTGCCGACCCTACCCCTGCTCCTCAGGCGCCGTCTCCGTCGGTGGCCGTCCTTGTAGGCCCGTCTGCCCCAGCCTCATCTGCCCCAGCCAGTGAGACCTTTTCGGTTTCGGCGGCGCTGGCTCTATAGGCCCCGCCTCTGACGCCTCAGGCCGAGCAGATCTTGACCGAGGCCCACAAGAAGTTGTTCGTTCCCGACTGGCGGATGAAGAACCATGACAGCTTTCTTGGTGATTCGCATATGTGCATGCAGGCCGTCAAGCATCTCGCGACCCCAAAGGACCGAGCCGCTCTGAAGGCGGGGACGACCGGGGACGACACCTTCGAGATCGCTCGGTTGCTTATGTCGGTAAGTATTTTTCTTTGAAAATTTCTTTAAGTCCATAACTCGGCTCTTTCAACCACCTAACGCTCATTCATTGTAGGCCACTTGTCACTTCGGCCACCTTGTTCAGGAGTTCGCCGAGCAAGAGATGGAGCTGAAAGCCCTCTGTGACAAGGACAGGGCGGAGAAGGCAAGGGCGGTGAAGCAGCTCGAGGCCGAGCAGCGGCGCTCGGAGGGCTTGGAGGTTCGGGTTGCCGATCTTGAGACGGCCCTGGAGCGAGCGAAGGAGCAGCTCGCCGCAGAGGTTGCCAAGGTTGCTAAGGCTGCCGAGGAGCTGGCTACATCGGCGAAGGCCCTGGAGGCGGCGAAGGCGGAGAGGGACGCCGCGGCAGAGGTGGCCAGGAAGGAGGTTGAAGCCGAGGCGAAGGAGCACATGGCTAGGAACATGGAGCTGTCCTATGCGAGAGCGCTTGACCACGTCGAGGCTCGTGTTCCCAGCTTCGAAAGAGTCGGATATCGCCTGTGGCCCGGCGAAGAGGAGGAAGGTGAAGAGGAGGAGGGTGATTGTCGGGATGGGGAGGTGCCTGCCGACCCCGAGACTGTGGCGGTCGACCCCCAAGCCGGGGCGACAGGGGGCGTGGGACCATCTGGCGAGGCGCCTGTGACCAAACCGCCGCCCCAGGTGGATCCTTGATCTCCCGGTCTTTTGCAAATTTTTTATTTGTAAAGCCTTATAGCGGACTGGCCACCCCTTCTTTTTGATATGAATGAAAGATTTCTTTTTTGAATTTGTACAAGTGTTTGGCACGGAACCCGTCTTCCAATGGAATGCTTTGGTTTTTCAGATCGTCGGACTCGGTTCGGACGTCGCAGCGGCTCAGCGGCACACAGAATTATTTAAGCGATCACGCGAAGCTCATCTCGAGGGCGAGATTGAGTTGATCAGGAGGGTGCTATTCAACGTGGAAAAGACGAACAGCGAGTTATTAGCTGAGATCCGTCACTTGCAAATAGTCGAAGGAGAACTCTCGGCGAAGGAGGGTGAGTTAACCTCGGTGCTAGCTGAGCGCGACGAGCTCGCTTCGAAGGTTGAGCAGCTAAGGAGGGTTACGGTCGACAAAAGCATCGAAGTGACCAACCTTCACCGAATCATAGCTGACTGTGCCGAATCATAGCTGACCAAAACTTCCTCGGTTCAAGATGTCGGTGAAAGACGACACTTTGAAGGATAGGATCGTCGAACTTGAGGAGGAAGTCGCTCGCCTTAAACCTCAGCCCGTGAGGATTAACGTCCGAAGCACTTCGTGCACCCATGAGGAGAGGGAGAGGGGAATCTCCTTCTACGAGCTCGCGACTCGTCCACTTGTCGTTGGGCGGAGTCCGGCCGATGCTCAGAGCAGCGTGGCTGTTTTGTCTAGTGGAGCCTCGGTCGGAGCCACAGTTAGAGGTAGTGCCGAAAAGGCATCTCGGTTCGTCGGCCTATAAACGAGCTCGGAGGTTAAGCGGCGCCGACCTTGCGTGTCTTTGAACCGAAGCGTCCCCCTCCCGAGGAGGTGTTGAAAAAGTTGTATTATGCTTTTTTAGTTTTTTTTTTGTAGCACCTTCTTTTAGTAGCTTGGTCTTGTAACATCATTGAAGTTGTTTAATAAAATTAGGGTTCTTGTGCTCGGAATGTACTGAGGTCACCTTACTTTTGAAACGAATCATAAGAACCAAAAGTAAGCTCCTTTGATTGTCCTAGCTGTAGAATTTTTGCGGGAGCAATTCCGCGGTGACGAAGCGATGAGGGAGTCCTTCGATGGTTGCCGGAGCAATTCCGAATGGCAAACCACTTCTAGCTCGCTTAAGAGCGAGCTGGCGAAGCGAAGTCGAGCCAAGTGTTGGACTCCGAACTCATCGTTTAGGTTAGTCAACGGTTGTGGGAGCATTTCCGAATAGCGAACCACCTCTAGCTCGCTTAAGAGTGAGTTGGCGAAGCGGAGTCGAGCCAAGTGTTGGACTCCGAACTCGTCGTTTAGGTTAGTCAACGGTTGTGGGAGCAATTCCAAATGGCAAACCACTTCTAGCTCGCTTAAGAGCAAGCTGGCGAAGCGGAGTCGAGCCAAGTGTTAGACTCCGAACTCGTCGTTTAGGTTAGTCAACGGTTGTGGGAGCAATTCCGAATGGCGAACCACTTCTAGCTCGCTTAAGAGCGAGCTGGCGAAGCAGAGTCAAGCCAAGTGTTGGACTCTGAACTCGTCGTTTAGGTTGGTCAACGGTTGTGGGAGCAATTCCGAATGGCGAACCACTTCTAGCTCGCTTAAGAGCGAGCTGGCGAAGCGGAGTCGAGCCAAGTGTTAGACTCCGAACTCGTTGTTTGAGTACGAGGAAGGTAAAAACAGAGAGATACAAGCAATTCACAAGTAAAATATGAAAAAATATCCTTTATTGAAAACTACTAGCCGGTCGCTTCTAAGTTGCGAGCCGTTATTACATTGGAGAGAACAAAATCATAATACAAGTGAAAGGAATGGAACGGTTCGACATCCGAAGGTACTTAGAGAGGCGTCGATGCGCTCTCTTGGTACTTCAAGAGATGGTCGGCATTCCAAGTCCTTGGAATCTCTCTGCCTTCAAGATCTTCTAGACGGTAGGCTCCTGACCAACTACTTTGGTGATCTTGTAGGGTCCTTTCCAATTTGGAGCTAGCTTACTCTTCTGATTGGGAAAGGAGATGGCTAACTTTCTGAGGACTAAGTCACCTTCTTTGAGGTCGGTGGGACGGACTTTCTTACGAATTTGGCCAGCTGCCCCCTCTGGATGAGGGCCTCGATCTCGTTCTTCAGGGCCCGATAATCATTGGTGTCGTGGTCATGGTCCCGGTGATAGCGGCACCATTTCTCTTTGTCCTTCTTCTTGCCAGGGGTGTTCATCTTCGGGGCAGGAGGTATCACCCCTTCCTTCTCTACCTCCATGAGAATAGTGGAAATGTTGGCGTTAAGAGGAGTGAATTTCTCGAATCTGGGGGGAGGGCGGCGCTGACCGCCATTATCCTTTTGGAGCTTCTTGGCTCCTTCTTCTTCTGTTCCCTTTCTCTTGGATCCGGAGGAAGGCCCCTCAAAGTTGGGGTGGTGCTCAGCTTCCTCGGCCAGAATATACTTCTCGTTTCGAAGAAGGAGATCGGAGAAGTTCTGCGGGGGCTTCTTGGCCAGGGATGAGCGGAGGCTGGAATTAAGGACATTTGATTGGAACACTGCTGCAGCGACCGACTGGTCGAGGGAAGCGATAGACCTAGCTTCCGCGGTGAACCTTTTTACATAGTCTCTCAGCTTCTCACCCTTCTTCTGATTGAGGTAGAGTAGCAAAATACTGGTCTTCTCAGTTCGGCGGCTACTCACGAAGTAGGTGACGAAGAGGGTCTCGAATTGCTCGAAGGAGAATATTGAGGAAGGGGCAAGGCGAGAGTACCATTCCTGGGCCGGACCCTTGAGGGTAGCGGGGAAAGTCTTACACAACAGAGCATCGGAAGCTTGGTGGATGAGCATGAGGGTCTTAAAGTTTTCGATGTGGTCGACGGGGTCAGATTCCCCGGAATAAGTCTCGAATTGGGGAGGCTTGAACCCTATTGGAACGGGTGTCTCCATGATGGTTTAAGAGAAAGGAGGTCGACTTGGGCGGAAGGTCCTTCCTCTAAGCTCTTCTTCCCTGTCCAGCTGACCCAAGCGCCTTTCCATTTCGTGGAGACGACGGACGACGGTAGATAGTGTCATCCCTTCGACAGTAATCGAACGAGCCTCTGGACTCGTCTTCGTACGAGGGAGAGCGGGGGCTACGACGACGGTAGCTCCTGGAGCGGTGAGGACTAGGAATGTGCTGGGGATTGCTAGGAGCTGGGGGAGGAGTTAGGGACCATTGGCGAGGACTTTGGATCGGAGGAGTGGGGACCCTCTGAGCATTGTTGTTGTTGGGTCGGAGATTGAGGGCTTGTAAGATGGTTGCTTGAAATTGCTGGAACTCGGCACGGATGATGGGCGCCTTATCATTGCTCGGGGGTTGCCGACTAGCAGGAGAATGGGGTCTTCTCCTATGGTGGCCTGGGGACTCTCTCCGCCCTCTGCGAGGAGGGGACTTTCTGTATTCTCAGTAATGAGGAGATCGTTCATTTGGACGGTGTTGGCGGGAGGCTCCCTCTCGGGCCCGCCTTTCATCCAAACGGCGGCGAAGATCCTCTTCTTTGTGCCGATTGTCTAGAGTGTTGCGGAGGTCATTGGACGCTCGGGAATTGTGAGATGCCATGGAATCAGTGGAGGGGTTGTGCACGGAGACACGATCATGTTGAAGAGGTTGTTTCTGAGGATTGGGACGGGAGCCCCCCGCACCGGCATTTTGGGGCCCAGTCTGACCCCGAGGGGGTTGAAGATTCTGAGGAGGAAGTTGGTCCTGCTGCGGGGCCTGATCAGGTTGAGGGGGAAGTCCCGCCGGCTGGATGGTTTAGAGAGGGATCTCCTGTTGTGGTTGAGAAGGAGTGGGTCCACGGTTGGACCCTCTAGATCTTAGTTTTCTTGGGGGCATGGCTGGAGGAGATCTGACCGACGGGAAGAGGAAGGATCGCTATTCGTGGGTTCCCACAGACGGTGCCAATCTGTTACCGCTAAATCTGGTGTGGGGGTAAACAGATAGTATTTGTGGATTCTTGAAAAACTTGAATAGCAAACTTGAAACCTGTTCCACCGGAGTTTGACCGTTGACTCCCGCCGTTCACCTGCAAGAAGTGCGAGACACCGGGATTGATCCCGCGACGCACCCTCCGACGCTCAAGTCAGTAATCAGGAAGATTATGAGAGAGCGTAAATTGGCAAAAGATTGATTACCTCTTCATGGTGGTGGATGGGGGGTATTTATAGCCGCCTTTGGGATCAGATTAGGAATGTAATCCCTATGACCAGATAAGAAATGTAATCCCTAATTTCCGGTAAAAGGATAGATGTGAATCAGGGCCGTTGATTCGGATTAATCAGAAACCCTAATTCTATCCTGCTGGACCGGGTTTGTTGCGGGTTGGAACCTGCACCCAGCCGAGATGGATCCGTTTATGGGTTATTAGGCTTTGAATAAAGCCCCAGTTCCCATTTCAGACCCGTTAGTAGGTGAAATTACCATTTTACCCATAGACTTTAAGATTCGCGCCCGATTTGGACGGTTCCGATTTAACCCCATTTTTAGCCATATCACTCATGTTGCATTGAAAATAGCAAATATCTCATCAATAGTTAAATTTCATTATTTTCCACACTCAAAATTCTAAGAAGTTGGATTTTACACCCCCATTTATAATTATTTTTCATCATATACTAATGAAAACATAGACTTTTATTTACAACTAATTATTGTTATATTATTCAAACTTGAGCTACATAATTGTTGTTTTACTGTTTACAAGACATTCATATGTTGTATAGTTTCGAAGACGTGCCGTATCTATATAATAAAACACAAAGAAAGCTATCAAGTGGCTCTCCTTCAATCTCCCAAAAATCAAAGGTCCAAATCTAACCTTATAAAACATATTTTCCCTCCAAAAGTTCCCTCTAAAACTCAAATTCAAATTCCCCACCCAAAACAACTCCTATATTTTTTATTTCTCTCTCTCTCTCTCCATCCCTCTTCTATTCAAAAAAATTAAGAAAATAAAATTTTTTAAAATTAAAAAAAAAATTAAACTAAAAAAATTTAAAATTTAAAAACTTAAAAAATAATTCAAAATTTTTTTTTCATATAATATATTTTTTGCTTTATGTTTTTTACTTCAATTAATTTACTGGACCTCCAAAACTATTTTATATAATCAAACAAGGTGCACCGTTCCGAAAACGTGCCGTAGGCACGTGTCAACGGGCAAACCTAGTATATATATATTCTGAAAGCTTTTAACAGAAATTTTACTGCGGAGGTTTTGTTAGTTGGCAAAATTTGTTTAAAGCGCAAGTACAGTAACAGTACATGGGTTTTACCAAAGTTGTTTCTGGTTGTCCTTTATCCAAGGAATTATTTTAAAAGCCTATTATATTACTGCTACTGCAATTTTCGAAGCTGAAATATTGTTTGATTTTGTCAATTAAAAGAGAATTTTTAGATAATAATATTGACTTGGTCGAGTAATTAGCCCTTTTTTCTCTCTTCAATCCTTATGAGTTATGAGGCTTAAAGATTGTGAGAAAATTGTGGCAGCTTTAGATGAAATTATCTCTACTAGTATAATGCACGTGCGATGCACGTCTATAAAGGTGTGTAGCATTTTGAGGAAGGGGCAGGTCACCAAAGAGGTTGCATGCATGTATGTAGACAGGCATGCACAATTTATACATTTTGATATTTGCATGCATGTGTTAGACCTACTGGCTTCGATAGGAGGAAATTTTCTTATGAATAAATTGTGCATGCAAGTACATGCAAATCTATACTATTAATTATTTTCCCAAATCTATGAAGACAGACATGCAAATCTATGCATGTTAATTATTTTTTCAATACATGCAAATTACATTTCTGACCTCCGATATTAACCCTATATTTTTTAGCCTTTTATGTTTATGAGGGCATGATAGTAAAAAGCCGTCAAAATAGTGCTTTGCTTAATAATAGTATAGATTTTCTAATTAGAGTAATGCTTTGTGCACGAACTTTTTATCCAAGTTTTACTCCACAGACTGATGTTGCATAATCTTCATCATAATATCATATAAAAAAATCTTTTATTATACATGGGGGGTGAGTTGGACATTATAGATGAATGGTAGAAATTATGCCACATCCCCTTGTGGAGTAAAATTTGTATAAAAACTTTGTGCACAGATTTTTTCTCTTCTAGTCTAATGTATGTTAATTTTTGACTCTGCTCGTTAATTTAACCAATAATTAATACCCATGATCTATGCTTATTGCATATGCAATTTTGAAATCTTTACCATGTCAATTCACATGCATATTCACATGCATCGCATTTTCTCTTCCTTTCCTTTTTTGAGTAGATATTTCTAAGCTACATGTTTTTGAAAGACGGTCAGAGTCCACAAAACCAGATATTACACTCCACACAAATACCAGAAGAGATGTTAGTAAGAGTATGTTATTTACAATGCCATACTGTACACGAATTCAAGTATTCTCCACATTTGATTCAATTAACATTTTATTTTACTTACAATATATTGCCATACTGCTCTGCTTCTTCTGTACCTGAAGCTAGTTTTCTTTGTGGCCCCATTATCATGTGATTAATTTTGTCTATATACTTTGCTTCTTCATTGCCACTTGTTGCCATTAAAGATAAGCCGGTAAGCAGTTATCCTAAGTTGCTTCTATATTCTTTATCAGCTGGTGATACTCTTGTGAAGTCTACCCTCTTTACCACTGTAACCTAAATGTCCTTTGAATTCTACTTATGCGAAGCCTACCTGCATATACAAAAGCATACTTTATTCATTCTCTTGCATCTCACGAGCTCATATAGCTAGTTACTGTATAACGGGAGAAGGAAGTTCCTGGATTCTAACTTTTGCATTGCATGATCTACGAATATGCATTGAGAGACTAGATGAGGTCCTTGAAGAGATAAAATATATGCATTGTACATGTTAAAAATATCTGAACATATACTAGAGAAAGAGTACTGCAGGATAGTACTTGGGGCACAGCTAAGCTCATTCTAGCCCCATCTGCAACTTGGCAATTTGCCAAAAAGACATGAGCCTTCTTCTGTATATAGTGCTATTTATATATCCAGCAGCTCACGTGAAATATTATATACACCACTAGCTATTTCGGCTGCTATCACATGCACCAATTTATATACATTATCCACTAACTAATCTTGGGCTGTTCTCACATGTTTCTTTTCAAATTTTAATCAAGCTGTGATAAACAAGAGGGTATCTGTCCAGATTTTTGTAGGGTACCCACTGTTTTCTGGGACAAACAGTGGGTGGTTACCGGTAAGTAACAACCATCGTCGGAAATATCTATTCAGGTGAATAACTATTGTTTCTATATTATATATCCACTTGGATTTATGATATCATATAGAATTGGAGTGGTTGGGGGTGCATTGGAATTACTGTTCCCGGCTTCGGCGCGCGATCTCTTCCAATTTTGACGAGATATGAAAACAGTGACATTCTGTCATTCTATATGAATTTCATATGCTGATGCGGGTATATGATGTTTTCAACAAGAGGAGTCTTGATGTTATTGTTGTTTGTTCGAGTGCATTTATCCTTCCATTTAAAGGATTCCAAGGTTATGCCAAGTACACATACAGGCGTCAGTCGAAGTGGCAAATTAATTATAGGAAATTGTTGTATATTTCTCATAATGCATGACCCGAGATATTTAGGAAATAGATTAAGAGAAAGTGATTTAGCTAGAGAGTGTGGTGGCAGAATAAAAATTAGATTCATGTAAGGTTAATTGTGGAGGAGCTGTTGCCTGACAAAAGGAATACTGCAAATGCATGCCTCTGAAGTCTGAAAGAAAGACGAGGATGACAGAAGGAAGTATGGGGAATTGTAAGAGTACAAAGGTGAAGCTTCGCAAAGATGGTCCCTAGTTCATGTTGTGGCTGTTCTGGTGCCACAATGCCTGGGGATATAATGCATGAAGTGTGGTGCATGTAGGAAGTATGCCTGGGTCGGTCCGCAAGCCAGCACGAGTCTTTTGGAAGATGGGCTAGTACCATATCATAGTGGTTCACGCTTAGGCATCAATCTTGAGGCCCAAATCGATTTGTTTTTGGACTTGGGTGTGTGCTTGCATAGCCAAAACATGGGAATTTTCCCCCAAATTAACCCAATTTTCGAAAAATATTTCAGTATGAGTTAGTGGCCAAACTTATTCCCTGGGTGAGCATGTTGTTACTTCAGCTTAAGCCGCAGTAGGGAACTGCGACAATAGTTATAATGAAGCCGCAGTTTCCAACTGCGGCTTCTTCATTAATTTTTTTGAGCATGCCGTAGTTGTCAACTGCGGCACGACAATAGAGTGAATGTTTGTCGCAGTTGGCAATAATGATTGTGTATCAAAGTTTTGAGACATTGAGGCTACCCTTAGACCAGTGAACTAGAGCTCTTTGGAAAAAAATCTTTAAAGAGAGGCCGCGGTTGGGAACTGCGACTCTTTCTATGTGTAGGCCGCAATTCTCAATTGTGGCCTACACTATACTTGAAAAATATGGCTATTTGAGTCAGAGAGCAAAGCAAAATTTCTTCACACTGAAGCTATAGTTGGAAACTGCGATTTCACTTGCACATGAGTCGCAGTTCTCTACTGCGTTCTGTTGAAACAGTGATATCTGAAATTCAGATATTATAGTTTTCCTGTTTACAACTCAAAACATGCACGATATATCCCAATATATCATGATATCACAAAATATCACAATTTGACAATATCACAATATACCACAATCAATACAAAAATATCACAACATATACGATATATCACGATATCACAATATATCACGATACCACAATATTGAATTTAACGGAGGTGATGACGGTGTAGATGATGTCGGAACTGATTGGGGATGTTTTTTTTTTTTTTGATTAAAAAGATGGCAAGAGAATTGCCATCCAATATGATATATATCCAAAGCAATTACAACCACAATCCAAATTCCTGCCCAACACTACAAAATACAAAGTCCCAAAATACATCAAGGCTCAAATACAAAGAGCCCAACACCACACAATACAAAGTCACAAAATACATCAAGTCTCTAATACAAAAGAGGGTCAACTAGCTAAGCTTGCCAGCTTCAAAAGCACCCAAAACCCTCCATCCCCCAACGATCAGTTGTTGTTGTTGTTGCCAAAACTCGCATCTCCAGTATGAAAATGAAGCCTCGTCCTAGCCTTCTTCCAAGCCCCTGGGATGGAAAGCCAAGTTGAAGTGAGCGAAAAGATTTTAAAAATTAATTGAGAAAAGTTACAAGAGCGATCTCTAAAGCATGAATCATTCCTATCAAGCCAAATGACCCATAAAGTAGCTGCAACTAAACAATCCCAATCTCTCAATCTCTCCCGCCCAATCTCTACTCGACGGAATTCTCCCCATAGGTGGGAAACTCTAGCAGGGAATCTGCTAATACCGAAGCCCAGAAGGAGGAAGTCCCAAACTCTCCTACTAAAGATACACTCAAGGAATAAGTGACTAATATTCTCCTCACCAGTCCCACACCTGGGGCAGGAAACCACAGAAACAAAACCCCTTTTAGCAAGGTTAACTCTCGTAAGGATAGCTTCCTTGGAGACTAACCATAAGAATGCGTGGACCTTGTGCGGAGCACAAGAGTTCCAGATGATTCTATAAAGAGCACATCTAGTCACGCCGTCAGTGTGGGCATTGTACATAGACCTCACCGAGAATTGGCCATTGGAATTAAGCCGCCACCCTCTTTTGTCATTTGAGAGCTCCAAGTCTCTATGGGTATTACCTAAGAAAGTGAGGATAGGGATGCAGCTGATAGGGGTGGTTCCTGTGGTCGGAGAAGATAAACTGAGAACCCAAGAGGACCTGACCCAATAGTCTGCCACCAGGAAAAACTTATTGATAGCATGATCAAAAATCTGAGGGAAGATTGAAGCAAGAGAATTGGGGCCGACCCAGGCGTCCAACCAGAATCGTGTGCTCAACCCATTCCCCACTGAGCTTGGGGAATGGCTATGGAAGAGATCCCTGAGCTTATCAATCCCCCTCCACATAGGGGACACGTTTCTACGATGCTGCCCCCCCCCCCCCCCCCCCCCCCCCCCCCGCCCCCAAATTTGAACCGCCTACGTCTCCTGTACCGGACCCAACAGTGGTCTGGAGGCAGTCGGGAGTAGATTTTCCACCACCATTTACACAACAGAGCTCTATTCATCTCTCGGAGATTTAAAATCCCTAACCCTCCAAACTCTTTCTTCCTACAGACCACACTCCACTTAACTAGAGGCAGGCCTTTACCATCCTCTCGACTACCCTTCCATAAGAAATCTCTACGGATCCTATCAATCTTGTTGTTGATCCAATTTGGAAATTCATATATGGACATCCAGTAGATAGGGAGATTCGAGAGAACTGAGTTAATAAGTGTGATCCTACCTCCGAGCGACAGGTGGTTCCTTTTCCACCCTGGTAGACGCTTCTCAATTCTCTCTATCAGGGCAGACCAATCAGACCGTTTGAGGCAGCCCGGGCGTAGCGGGACTCCTAAATATTTGATGGGAAAACACCCCACTCTACAATCTAGGACATTTGCCAGTAGAGCAGGAGCTAAGGCATCACATCTACCTAGACCAATAAGATTGCTCTTGGCAAAATTAACTCTAAGCCCGCACCACGCCTCATAGAAAACCAGGATGCCTTTGAATATGAGAATCTCGTTTATCTCATTCCTCCCGAAGAGAAGAGTGTCATCGGCATACTGAAGGATGAGGCTAGGGCGGACGCCGTCCCTACTAGCAACACTTAGGAGTAACTGGTGAGAGGAACAATGGTGGGTCATTTCTGTTAAGACATCAGCGACCAGGGAGAATAGAAGAGGGGACAGAGGATCTCCTTGTCTACGCCCTCTTTTGCAGGCTATGAGGTTGCTCGGGCAACCATTGACTAAGACAGAAGATTTCCCCCCAGCAATACTGTTATGGATCCAGCCAATCCATTTGGGTCCAAATCCTCTGGACTTAAGGACTTCAAACACACTCTCCCATTCGACAGTATCGTAGGCTCTCTCGAAGTCAAGCTTTAGCAAAAAGCCCTCATCTCTGTTCCTATCACATTGGAAGATGGTCTCATGGGCAATGGCAATACTGTCAAGAATGTCTCATCCTTGAATGAACCCACTCTGCGCTGGATGGATAAGAGCATCAAGCCAGGGGTTCAGCCTGTTAGCAAGGACCTTGGTAATGATTTTGAAGGAGCAGTTCAAGAGGCTAATAGGTCTAAGATTAGAGACATCTTTGATTTCCTCTGTCTTGGGGATCAAGACGATGGACGCATAGCTGAGGCTATCAATCTGAACATTGTTTAGGAATAGAGCTTCAAAAATGTCGAAGAGGTCATTCTTGATAATCTCCCAGAAAGTAGAGTAGAAGAAGATGGGGAACCCATCAGGCCCAGGAGCTTTATCCTGCCCTAAGTCTTTAATTGCAGTCAGGATCTCACTCATCTGAAAAGGTTTCTCCAGCCCTTCTAGACTGTTCACCACAGGACGGTCCCAAAATGTATCATGAAGGGAGCACAGGCGAGTTCTCGATCGGCCCAAAACATCTCGGAAATGGTGCTCGATGTGAAAACCCACCAAAATCTGATCCTTCTCCCACCTATCATTGATGAGGAGGCCAGAGATAAAGTTGGATCTTCTACGGCCATTGGCTACCCTATGGAAGTATGCCATGTTTGCATCTCCCTCTTGTAGTCATTGTTCGCGGGATCTTTGTCTCCAATAGTCGTCCTCCATTTTATAAATCGCATCAAGATCAAGTCTGGCCTTTTGAAGAACAGACACCTCATCAGAAGAGAGGACTCACTCCTCCTCCAGGATTTCTAAGGATTGAATCATCCCCATACATCTATCCTTATCCGCATTAACTCGTCTCCTCTCCTGCCCGGCCCAAAGCCTGAGCGCCCCTCTGAGCCTGCGGATCTTAGCATTCCAAGATGACACTGCATCCCATTGCCTCCCAACATGCCTGTGGAGCGGAGTATTCCAGGAACTCTCGATAATGGCACGCAGGTGCTCATTCCGGAGCCACGCTTTTTCAAACCTAAAAATCTTAGATCCTCTACGTCTCTCCCCCCATATTGATAGGAACAGTGGGATGTGATCAGAGGTTCCTAAAGGCCGTCCTAGCCGTGGCTAGAGGGAACATAGCTTCCCAAGCATCGGATACAAAGATCCGGTCTAGTTTGGCTAATATGGGTCTGGCTTGCATATTCGACCAAGAGAATTTACGGTCGGATACAGAAATCTCTCGCAACTCTAGAAAGTTGATGATCCTATTGAAGGTTCGTCTCTCGGTTTGGGAACACCCTCGCCCTAAGTGTTCCTCCGAAAAACGAGTAATGTTGAAATCCCCCCCAATAATCCATGCGAACCCCTACTTATTACGAATGGTAATAAGTTCTTCCCAGAACAACGAGCGATCAGTAGACGAATGAGGCCCGTAAACCATGGAGAAGATTTGGCTCTCGTTGTCACTCTTAGCTCTAAGAACAACCGAAATCGAGAACTCGCCAGTGACGGCATCGATACAATGAAAGGTATCAACATTGTATCCCACCATGATGCCTCCAGATTGCCCTCGCGATGGTTTCAAACACCACTCCTAAGCTCGCCCAGGTGTGAGCCTATCGAGCAAGTCTGAGGACGGGTGCTCCATCTTAGTCTCGCACAATCCAATAGCCGAGAAACGTTGGTAGGACAACGTTTTCCTGACCGCTCTACGTTTCTTACTATAGTTCAACCCTCTAACGTTCCAAAAGGCGTATTCCATAGGGACACTTTTATTGGATATCTCAAGAAAGTAGCCAATCAATGACTACTGGGATGCTTAACCCACTCTCTAATACCCATAGCACAGTCAAGCTGTGACGAGCTCTCATTACCCACATTAATACGACACACCTTGGCTAAGCTAATTAACAAAGAATCCGGAATGAAATCAATAATAGCATAATTAAATGATGTTTCACCTGCCAGGGAAGAACTAGGGGCTTTCAATTTGACTGCAGAAGCAATGAGGGCATCTTTGGACAACGGGCCGTTCCCATGCATCTCCCTTGGGTGAGAGCTACACCTGGGGGCTTCGGCGGCCATTTCTTTTCCTTTCCTAGAAGCACCATGACTGAACGGGGAGTCCTCAACTCTGTCCTCTCTGTCGATATCCCAATTTTTTGCTGCAATAGACAACGGGGAAGTGTCCTCTATATTTTTGAGCGCATCAATAAGGTCATCATCATTAGGGGAGTCGAAGCTCGCTTTGTCAGAGTCATTTGCGTACACCCTGAGTGAATCCTCTCTGTCTGCCTCATCCTCTTTCTGACACTGCCTCTTTCTAGAGACGGCCGGGGCAACCCCACTATGCTCCACCGTGATAACCTGCTCCGTAGAATGTGCAACACTCTGAAGTGCCGCCCCTCCATAGATAGAGAGATCCTTAATGGGCTTGGAGGGCCCATAAGAATAGGCTCTCAAGAGACTTGCCCAAGAATCAATTTGGTCTCTAGACAGAGAACTCACATCTCCTCTTAAAAATTGGACAAAAGCCTGCTGCATGGATTTTTGAACACCCTCCGAAATCGAAGCCCCCTCGGAAGCTGCGTCTGCCCCCACTAAACAGAAGTCCTTCTCTTCTATAGCAGCAACCTCAGAAGTGAAAGCCTGAATTTGCGATGGGGTGCGTTTGGCTCGAGGAGAACTCCAGCTGCTGTCAACTGATGGACCCACACCCCCTTTACGAGACCCCTCTGAGCCCAAACAAGACAAATGACCCGCCTGCCCCTTAAAGTACCCTGCCATCTGACCCATGCTAGCCTGTCCCATCTTCACAGACCCTCCCTGCACTCTATCTTCCTCCTTTGAACTAATCTCCACCGTAGATCCAATGAGATCCAACGGCTCTGCGCCATCTCCTACCTCTGCACACTCTTGGACCTTCATCGCCCAAGAAGGTGACGAACCCTCGCAAAGCACCACCGGAGTGACTGAGGGCACGAACCTCTTGAGCTCAGAGCTGATACCAACTTGAAAAGTGGCTCCTTTGAAGGTGGCGAAGACGAACGGGGGAATAACAATATCTTTGAGAAAGGAGATACGAATGCGAGCTAAGTCCAGCTTGTTTCGAAACCTCGTCGCCTGATCGAGTTCGTCCACCCACCCAAAGGAGTGAACCAAACCTTGGAACCCATCCTTAGTCCAAAAAAGCAGCAGGAAGTTAGAAATCAAAATCCAAGAAGATTGGAGATCGTCGCGCCTGAACTCACCGACGTGTCGAGTCCATCTCGACAGTGCGACGGAAAACCCCTCGCCTGAGAACGCCGACTTGCTCAACACCATTTGAACTCTAGCCTCAGACAAACATGGAATGACAAAAGCATCCGCCCTCAGACGCTTCACAGTCCAATCCCACTCCTGAGTCTTGGGCCACCGCTGCAGGAGTTCTCTTTTGATAACATGTTCATTGGGAAGCCCGAAGGTGGCAACTGCGACTACGCAAAATCACAGGCTGTTCTCACGTTCCTCCATCTCCGGCATGGTATCAATGACAGCTCGAGTGACCACCGTGGTGCCCTGAGACCGGCCCAGCGACGACCCTGCAAGCCCTCCCTTGCACTGGACGGGGAGAGAGGCGTTGAGGACCTGTGCCGCCGGTCTGTCCCTACTCGACTTGGGCTCCATTTGCACCGGTTGGCTGCGAGGAGCTAGAATTGGAGATGGATGACGGAGATCCCCTGGGCGAAAAGGGCCTATACCGCTCCCAGTCAACCCGTCATCGTCGACGCGTCGCCTCATGCACGACGAAGAAAGGTGGCCTCTACGCTTGCAGTAGTAGAATTTAGTTTCCTCGGTGCAATCCACCTTCCAGTGCCCCCACCTCCCACAGTTGTAGCACATTGGCTCCAGTGCACCGTCTACCTTGCGCCTGAATCCCTTCGGAGCGGCTTGTCCCTCGAGCTCTCGACTGGGCTTGGGACTGATGACCCTCGTTTTTGTCTTCCACCCATCCTGCTCGACGTAGACTAGCTTGCCTCGTAGAGGGGCACGCTGAGGAGGGGCGGCACCCTCCGTCGACGAGGAGCTCTTGGTGGCCTCAGCCGGCGAGAGTCGTGCTTTCACTCCCCCATCAACTCCCTCAGAAGGTGGGAGGGAAGTTCGATCAGAGGAAATGGAAATGGTTCTCCGATCCCTACGCTCATGAACGTCAGAGCTCATCTCCATATTGGCATGAACCTTAAGGCTGTGCTCCTTGTTAGAAAGGATAGGTTCAGTCGGCGGCTGACGGGAGACGTCGTTATGGAAGCGAAGAGGTCCAGAGGATCGAAGAGGCGGATGGGCGACGGCCTTAGCCTTGCCAGAAAGCTTGGACCTTACAAAGCCTTTCGACCCAGGGTTCATCTAGAAAACTTCGGAAGGACAATGGAACGGAGAGAGAAGAGGAAAGGCGGAAGGAGATAGGTGAAGAGGAAGAGAGGATGGGGGGGAGGGAAGAAGAAGCAGAAGAAGCTGAAGGAGATTGAAGGGTGGTGGGGGTGGTGGAGGACGGAGAAGGTGATATCTGGGTTAGGGTTAAGTTTTTGGTAGAGGGGAGGAGAGTACCAGAAATTCGGGAGCCCATTTTTTTTGAATTACTGATTGGGGATGTTGCTGGAGACGATACGACCTTTTGGATTAGGGTTTTTTGATTTGGGTTTCGTAGTTGGAAGAGATAGAGTTGGGATAGATGAAGTCAAGGGGAGAGGAGAGAACCTGATACTTAGCTGGGTTTTCAAATAGGTCACACCACAGGCTGCATTTACTTGTATTATCGAGGCCGCAGTTGCAAACTGCGGCTTCTGTTTAGAATGAGGCTGCAGTTCCCAACTGCGGTTTTCTTTAATAATAATTTACTTAGGATTTTTCTCCAAGTATCCAACTCTATTTCTACCACTTGGCTCACTGTGTCTCCAAACTTTGTGACAGTCACTGTTGCCAACTACGAGAAACATTTACACTGGCCCTAACTGCAGCGTGCTCAAAAAAATAATAATGAAGAAGCCGCAGTTCCCAACTGCGGCTTAAGCTGACGTGGCGACAACCGACAACAAGCTCACTCAGGCAATAAGTTTGGTATGTGGCCCACTTTGGAATATTGTTTCAAAAATTGGGTTTTTTAGGGAAAAAATTCAAAACATGGCCCATAAAAGGTCTATGATACATGCACTATTTTAGGCACGTGCTATATCACATGACTTGCTTCCACGGTTCCACCCTTGGGGGCAGGGTGTGCAACATTTTGCAAAGCTAACCAAATGATGGTTCTTGAAGAGAAGGTGACTACCACAAGCAGCACATGCACGAACAGCGAACTCAAGGAAGAATGGTGCATGGTGCGAGTATAGTGGTGGAACTATCACTAAGAGGTGCAGATACTAGAAAAGTGATAACCGAAGGAAGCATGGTAGCCCTGGAAGCATTTACTGCGAACCCCTGTACCATCACGTGCTCACAACTCCCTTGTGAAGATTTTTGATGGATGTCGAGTTTTTGAAAATCTAAATATACAACCTTTTCATTTGACAAGTTTACGAGAAAACACTCATCAGAATAAGAAATACTGTAATTGCTTGCCAAAACTAAATTCTGGAGTTTCCTATTGCAGAGAATACCTGTATATATATATATATATATATATATATATATGAAAATCTTCAGCTGAGCATTTTTTTTTTGTGTGCACTCCGTGAACATTCGCCCTTCTGGCCATCATATGAATGATCCAAACCGTTCACATTCACATTCATCTACATGTTTAAATTAGTCTAAATATGTAAATGAACATTCGCCCTTCTGGTCATCGTATGAATGATCCAAACCGTTCGCATTCACATTCATCTACACGTTTAAATTAGTCTAAATATGTAAAATCAAGTCATTTGTAATTCATTTGCCCATACATCATGTTATTATAAAAAAACGATATCAGCCATACAATTTTGTAACTTTTCAATGGATGGGCAAATGAATTTCAAATGATTTGATTTTATATATTTAGACTAATTTAGATGTGTAGATCAATGTGAACGGTTTGGATCATTCATACGATGGTTAGAAAGATGAGTGCTCACGGAAAGGAGTGCTCAACTGAAGGGCCCCTATATATATATACATTCCGTTGTGCATTAGCCTCTGTGTGCACTCGGCCTTCGGGCCTTCGTATCGACGATCCGAATTATTCACATTGATCTACACGTCTAAATTAGTTTAAGGCTAAATTTAAAAAAAGTACACAAAGTTTTGGGCCAGTTTAAAAAAAGTACACAAAAGTTTTTTTTTTTAATTTAAAAAAAGAACACAATGTTTAAGTAAAGTCCACTGGGTTAGTTAGGGTTAGGGTTGGGTTTAAAAAAACAACTTTCATTTTTTACTTGTGTTTAAAAAAAACCACATTCATCTTTTATTTGTGTTTAAAAAAACATCACTTAACTAATCATATGTTTAAATAAACCCCCCTGAACTAACCCTAACCCTAACTAACCCAGTTGACTTTATTTAAATATTGTGCCCTTTTAAAAAAAAAAAAAAAAACTTTTGTGTACTTTTTTTAAACTGGCCCAAAACTGTGTACTTTTTTAAAATTTAGCCTTAGTTTAAATATGTAAAATCAAGCCATTTGAAATTCTTTTGCCTATCCATTAAAGTGTTACAAAATTGTATGGCTGAATATCTTTTTTTATTATAATGACATGATGGATGGACAAATGAATTTCAAATGACTTGATTTTACATATTTAGACTAATTTAGACGTGCAGATCAATGTGAATGGTTCGGATCATCGAAACGAAGATCCGAAGGTCGAGTGCACAACGGAATGAGACTATATATATATATATATATATATATATATATATATATATATATATATATAAGCTCTGCTGCGGGGAAAGAGAAATACGCCATTTTTGGTGGATGGAAATCAAGGGCCACACACTAAGAGCGGTAACTGTCCTGTTATGCAAGCAAACAACAGTTAGATCTTAAAAAAAGCAAACAAGCAAAGTAAACAAAAAAACAAAATGAAAGGAACTGAGAGAGGAAGGAATGATGAGAGAGGAAGGGAAACTGAGAGAGATATTGAGAGAGGAAAGTGGAATACTATGAGAGACCACCTCCCCCCCCCAACACCAGAGACCATACTCCGACGCGCAGAAGCTACAAGAACTCCATTGAGGAGATGGGAAAGAGGGGAAGGGAAACTGAAAGGACAGAAGCTTCCAACAAACGCCGATATCAGAGCTTCGGAGCAGAGAATGTTAGAGATAGATAGCCACTGAAATACTCTCACTCAAGAGTTGATCATAGAGATCACTCAAGAGATGCTGATCGAGATATAGAGGAAAAGAAGCAACACCGTGACCAAGTTGAGAGCAGGGGAAGGTTATATGCTGAGGTGACAAGAGGTAGCACTCGAAGGGAGGAAGAGCACAGAGCTCGGAGACCTCAAACGAGCTCACCGGAAATGGTAGCCATCACAAAAAAAGAAGACGAAGAAGGAGAGTGGGTTCTCGTCAAGGCAAAGAAGCACACTTCAAGAGACAAACCAGAGGGGAGTAAGAGAAGCAATGGTTCATCGGGAGGCAATGGGAGTGGAGGCAAGCAACTGTGCCACAAATGCGCACAAAAGGGCCATACCATTTATCAATGTCTAAACGAATGGTTCTATTTCAGATGCAAGCGCTCAAGACACATCTCCACGGCATGCCCTAACTCCATAGCTCTTAGCCCTCGTCCTCGCAAAGAGCCATTGATTCCGGGGAGGGTGGACAGATCGGGAAGTAGTAAAACAGAGGAGAGCGAAGCTGGGAGAAGGAAAGTTGCATTGGCCAAAATTTCTCTGACCCCAATTATGGCCGAAGTCGAAAATCGATATAAGAATTCGGTGGTGGTTAGAGCTCATACGGGGAACCCGAAACGCATCGACATTGAAGAGTTGCTTCAAGCAACAACTGAACCACAACTGGACTGGAAATGGGAGGCAAGGCCAAGGGCAGAGAACAATTTCCTTGTTCACTGTCAAAACAAAGAACGAGTAGCTGAGCTAGTGCTTATGAAAGGGATTGAGGGTAAAGATAGAGAAGGCATGAAGTTCTAAGTGACTTTCAAACAATGGACACGAGAGACTGGGGCATTGAAGGCCGAATCCCTCTTCTCTGTTTGGTTGCGATTATACAATCTTCCCTACCAATGCTGGGTGCGTTCAGGGTTTCAAGACGCAGTTAGAAGTTTCTAAAGGGTAATCGATATCGACAGAGGAACACTCACGCACTCGAACATTGAGTTCGCTCGAATCCGCGTCGGAGTTGTAAGCAAGCAAGATATCCCCTCAATGATCAGTGTTGACTTCGAAGATGAAAGATTCGAAGTTAAGGTCATCACCGAAGTTAAAAAATCAGTCTCATTCCGTGGAGAATCAAGGAGAGAGGAAGGAGAGGTCGAACTAGAGGTTGAAGATGACCAAGCGCCGTTGGATTATGAGAGATTACATCCCGGCCGTCCAAAGGTGATGACGATGGAGAGTGCGCACCAGCCGATCGATCAAATCAAAGTGAATCAAGGGCGTCCATGGCATTCAAATCATACTCGAGACTCCTCAGTGGATCCAAAAATGGTCATATTGACGCCAGCGGCGAAGGGAAAAGGTGAAGAGACCGAGGGACGCGACATCTCCTTAATGCCGGGGATATTGAAAAGGGAGGTGACGCTTCAGCGGCGCGTTGGGCACAGGGATGAAGTCGACATCAATCAGTTGGTCAGTTTCTCTAAGGAAGAGGTGGAGTGTTTAATTCGACTAGCCCTAAGAGCTTTGATGGCTTCGAAAGTTTCTGAGGTGCCCACTGGGTTGAAGTAGACAGCAAATAAAGGGAATAACTGGGCTTTGATGGCTTCGAAAGTGTCGGATGGGCCCACTGCAGCTGATCCAAATGCAAAGAGAGTTGGGCCTACTACTTTGGGAGATAAAGGGACTAATTATATTCATATCAAAGCTGAAGTGGGGGCTGACCACGACCAAGGGTACGGGGAAGGGGAGAATTCGTTCGTTGCTGCTATCGATCCGAAAATGAGTTCTTCATTAGTTCCCTTCCATTCAGAGGATGAAATGATAGGGGCATTAGATGGAATTAGAGAGGACAATCTCATATCAGTAACTGAGTTTGAAGCAGCTGACAAAGAGAGTGCACTTCCAGAATTGGGAAGTACGGGAAAGAAAGATATAGAGCTTCCAAGAAAAAGCAAGAGACAACTAGATATGTGGGGGAAAGGAGGGGCCAAGCGAGGAAGATCTTATTAGGGCCGCGACAAAAGGGAAAGAGCCTGCATCTGCTTGTGGAGGTAATCCTGCTAAGATATTCTCAGCTTTAAATTTGCTTAGCGATGACTCGCTTATATACTTTGCTAGTTTATATGGGTTGGACATGGGCAACACCAGGGTAGAACAAGATCAAAATGCCAATAGAATTAAACAAGACATCAAGTGGGTTATCACCTAAGGGATAGACTTTTTCTAGAGAGAGATGTAGATCGGGGTGATTATAGTTATTAATGTCGTACATCTTTTGGAATGTTAGGGGTCTGCGTCAAAAAGGTAAAAAGAGACTGATTAGCGAGTCCATCGGCAGATTAAAACCATGTATATGCGGCCTACAAGAAACTAGGATTGAGAACCCAACGGTGGACGAATTTCAGAAGCCCGTATGGGCTAAAGATTTCGAGTGGAGATTCAAGGTGGCAGTGGGATACTCGGGGGGTATAGCATTAGGGGTGGACAATACGTTGTTCGAAGTTTTCGATCACAGGGTAGGAGAATTCTCAGTTTCTATTACAATCAGAAGGAGAAGCGATGATTGGGAGCAAGTCGTTACGACGGTATACGGTCCGTACGACTCAAGAAAGAGAAGGCGATTCTGGGATGAGCTTAGAGAAATCAAGAACTACTGGGCAGGTCCGTGGGTCATAGGGGGGGACTTCAACATTACCAGGTTCAGGCACGAACACAAAGGGAGAGGGCCAACTCGCATTGATCAAGATAATTTTAATCTTATCATAGAAGAGCTAGAGTTAATGGAGATGGAACAGACAGATAGGAGGTTCACCTGGTCTAATATGCAGTCTTCCCCGATATTAGCAAAGTTGGATAGAGTGCTCATTTCCACAGATTGGATGTATCCATTGGCCAAAGTGAAGACGATTACGAGATACACTTCGGATCATTTGCCGCTACTTTTGGATTGTAGAGGTGACTATGTTAAACGGAGATATCCCTTCAGATTTGAGAAAGTTTGGACGGTGTCTACAAATATCAAACAGATCATAGAGGAATCTTGGGTGGTCGCCACCGCTGAGGCTCCCGCAGTGGGAATATGGATCGAAAAGACGAGAAGATTATGAAAGTGCATCAAAGATTGGGATAGGAGGGGATTCGGGGTAGCTAAACTAAGATTGCAGGAACTAGGCAATAGGGTTGTAGAGCTGGAAGTTATTCAGAAAGGGAGGGAATTAGTGGATATTGAAATCAACGAGTTGTGTCAAGGCAGAATCGAGATGCAGATTATAGGCGATAAGGAAGAGCAATATTGGAAGCAACGGTCAAGGGTACAATGGCTTAAAGAAGGGGACGCAAATACAAAATACTTCCATAAGGTGGCTAACGGAAGGAAAAGACAAAATCACATTGGCAGGCTGCTGATTGATGGCTCATGGACGGAGAATGAAGGAATAATTAGACAAGAAGTTGACAAAAGCTTTAAGGAGCTGATTGGGAGAAGAAAGGAGTTCAGATATAAGATGAAACCTACATGTGGATTGACTCCAGAATTGAAGGGAGTGAAGACATAGAGGGTATGTTCGTAGAGGAGGAGGTTTTACTAGCTGTGAATGCATTGGGACAGGACAAAGCACCAGGGCCTGATGGATTTCCAATTTTCTTTTACAGGCTTTATTGGGATATCATTAGATCGGATCTTATGAACATCTTCTACGAACTGCATCAAGGAGTGATAGAGATAGATAGATTGAACTATGTGAATGTAGTACTTATCCCAAAGAAAAAAGAGGTGATAGGGGTAGAGGATTTAAGGCCGATAAGCCTGCTGAACGGATCCTTCAAGATCATCACAAAAGTTTTAGCACAAACGCTATCACCACTTATGGATGGGATAGTGGGTGAAAGCCAGAGTGGTTTTATCAAGAAAAGAGTCATCATGGATAGTGTGGCCTCAGTCCATGAAATCGTGTTTAAAGGTAACAAGGACAACTCAGACGGGTTTCTATTGAAAATAGACTTCCAGAAAGCATATGACTCGCTTGAATGGGAATGTGTCGGTGAGGCACTTCAGCTAAAAGGGTTTGGTAATATATGGCGTCGGTGGATTATGAAATGTGTACGAGGAGGAAAGTCCTTTATACAAGTCAACGGGCAGTTTGGAAAGGAAATCAAATGCAGAAGGGGGCTCAGGCAGGGAGACCTGCTGTCCTCGCTATTATTCGCCATCGTCGCAGACGGATTGGCCGAAATGATCGGTAGGGGCAGGGAAGAAAGGACATTACAGGGTATCAAAGCAAGGGGGATACCACAAACAATTTCGATACAACAATACGCAGACGATACACTATTATTCGGAGAAGCAACAGAGGAAGAAATGAAGGCTATTAGTATGGTGCTGCAGTGTTTCCGGCTCTGATCGGGGATGACTGTCAACCGCTTAAAGACTTGTGTTATTCCGATTAGTAGTCAAATCTCTATTCCCATCGACGACATCAAGAGTTTCTTTGGATGTGAAGCATGCAACTTTCCATTGTTATATCTAGGGGTTCCGATAAGACCTGGAGCACTTCAAAGAGAAGACTGGCAGCCATTGATAGATAAAATTGATAAGAAACTATCAGGTTGGAAAGGAAGATTACTTACGCTAGGTGGAAGAATCACACTGTTAAATTCAGTTCTAACCAGTCTCCCAGTTTACCTTATGTCAGTATACGAGCTTCCGCAGTGGGTAATCCAGAAGATTGACAGAGTACGAAGAAGATTTCATTGGAAAGGTACCGAGGAATCCAATGGAGGATTACCTCTAGTCAATTGGGGGAGAGTGTGCAAAAGAAAGGAATATGGAGGTCTAGGTATTTAGAACATAAGAGATATGAACAGAGCCTTGCTGAGCAAATGGTGGTGGAAGATGAAGAGGAGACAGAAGAACTGGTGGTGCAAATCGTTTAATAAATATAGATGGAGGAAATCAAGTCGATTCGGTGGGAAAGCCATCTTCGGCAAGTCTTCGCAAATATGGAAAGGAATTGCAAAGGTGGGTGTGATGTATCACACTAACACTAGATGCAGAGTCGGAAACGGTAAGGACACTAGATTCTAACGGGATAAATGGTGTGGGGACAGGACACTGATGAATTTATTCCCAGCAGCGGCAGAGGCTAGGTGAATAATGATACGATGGTTTCGGATGTATGGCAGAAACAGAATCTGAAGCTGGTTGTTAAAGATAATCCAACCAGTGAGGCAGTCTCACAATTGACGGAACTTAATGGGTTTATTAGAGCAGAAGGACGATTCACCGACGAAGGTGACGACAATAGAGACTGGATGCTACAACCCTCAGGGGAATTCTCAGTAGCATCTATGTACAAGCGTATCAACGACGGGGGAGTCCGATGTAAGAATTCGGAGATCATTTGGAAGCTATGGGTACCACTGAGGGTTAAAGTCTTTGTTTGGCTAGTCATGAACTATGCCATTCTATCAATGGTCAATCTCAGAAAAAGGAATATGCAACTTGAGATCAAATGCGAGGCCTGCTTGACGGAAGACGAAGATACGAATCATATATTATTCTCTAATAGTAGGGCAAAACTAGCTTGGGAAGTAGTCAGCCTTGGTTTTGGGATGGTAGAATTGCTAGAGTCTAGTTCAGAGGTATGGGATCGGTGGTGGGTAGAACTAGTTAGAAAGGAAGATAGAGAGGCGTGGGAGGTGATGGCAACAGCCACAATGTGGTGCTTGTGGTTAAACAGAAATGATTTATGTTTTCGAAAAATTACCTGCTCACTTTCTTCTATCATTCATAAAATTATATCTTTGTCTCATGATTGGACAGGAAATAGGGGGGCAATGAAAAGGCTACGCATGGAAGAGGAAGAATAGAAGGGTCAGGAAGCTGCAGATTGGGGGAAAGACCGTTATCCCAAAAGCAGGAGGACTTAGAAGTAGCAGCGGTGTTGTGGATCATACCACAGTGGGGGTAGTCAGATAGCTACCTTTGTATCCTTATCTGCTTTCATAGTATAGACTCTTGGATGTATTTTGTATTTTGGATTTTAGATGGCAGTTTGTGGCCTGCTTGTAAATAGTTCTACTATGTTTCTTTAATTTCGCATTAATGAAGTGATGACAGGGTTATCTTTTTATCAAAAAAAAAAAAAAAAAAAAAAAACTGTCCTGTTATGCAGGTGTGTAGGTTGTTCTTTACAAGGTTTATTCTGATGAGAGCGGTAGGATTTTGTATTCAATTTCTGTAACTTTTAAGGGTTCTCTAGAGAGGTCATACCTGATGATGGAAATCAATAAATAATATTAGCCATATACGTATGATATTCTTCTCATGGTTAACATTAAGTCAAGAAGCGTTACAAGGCAAATCTTCAAAGAATTGAATTTCAAACTTCGGTTTGCAACATCTATGTTTTCATCAGAATTTACACTAATGTCACTGAATTCAAATTGAATACAAAATTAGAAGCTATAAACTATTCTCTGATTTGATCCTACAAGTTGTGAAGAACATGTGGAATGGTGATGCTTGAATATGGAATCTAGCAACACTCTGTCTGCAGCTTTACCCCCTCGTCTTCTAAGTGAAGATAAAACATACTCAATGAAGACAGCATTGCATGGCAATGTGATAGGCCCATCACTTGGTAGGCCAAACTCATCTTCAGACATCTTGAAGAGCTCTACAAATACACTGCTATCAAGGTATGACAAAGGAACCCTGAACCTCTTCTGGTCCATTGAATACACAGTGAAGTGACCCTTATTTGCAACTGATGTACTACTGCATACATCAGAATCTGAGCAAGCATCAGTTTGCGCTGATGATTGTTTCCTGCTGAAGGCAGCTACACTTTGCCACTTTTTCGACATAGAAATAAGCTTCTTGGGACTCAACATTGTTGATTAGACGAGAAAGAACACTGACTTGAGAGATTACAAATGCTTTGGTTTGTATTCAGGTTGTGAATGAGATGAGAAGGATAGCTGCTAGGCTGTATATTTATAGGGATAGGAATTGGCATTATCAAAGAGCTGTAGGTTGCTGTGTGGTTTATGCGAGGAAGCAAAACCATGTGCCTCCAATGGATGAGAAGCAGAGAAGATAACATTCAAAATGGGATGTTTGGATTTGGTTAGTAAGTTCCTTTCAAATGGTTGGGGCACAAGTTGATGGCTATGAAGGGTTTCCGTCCTCTTGTTTTTGCTTATAACAAAACATGCTGGGTCCAGCTAATTGAGTTGCTGCTATAGTGCTATAGCTTGGATAGGGCCTGCAAACATTATATGGATAGCTTCTCTATATATCCCTTGATTTGCTTGCTAATATATCTTGTTCTTTATCTAGGAAAAATTAAAAAACGCAAATATACATTTCATGTACATATACAGAAGAGAGATACATACATATATTATAATAGGGAAAAAGGGGTATGAGCAACTTGCTCACTTAGTAAATAAGCAACTGATGATGTGGCATGCATGTGATTGAAAAGTCCTTAAAAGGGTTAGTTGTCCAATGTATCACATGCATGCCACATAATTACTTGCTCATTTACTAAATGAGCAAGTTGCTCATATCCCTTTTACCCATTATAATATCACTTTATCTTACAATGTAAACTAGTTGGCAAACTCATTTTCATCATTATTTTTCCTCTCTTACTTCAATGACTTCATTTTATTCACTTTATAGCAGGATACATATGAAGTTTGGAGGAGTTTCTAAGGAAGTGTAAAATTCAGGTATTTTACGAGACTTGCTAAGTACTTAATAAAATTGAATACCTAACAGATTCTTGTTTTTTTTTGAGTTAAAAGGTGGAATAACACCACCCTGTTTCATTAATAAGAAATTAATAAACAACCCCGCATAACCGGGGGAGAACAAAAGTACAGTGCAGGAAATAAAACATAAACCCCCAACAGGACCCTGGGGGGTGGGTTTCATCGTCTAAACCACAAACAACGGGAAATAGAACATAGACCCCCAACAAAGCCCTGGGGGTTGGGTATCAACCTCTATTCCTCAAATAAAGCATAAAGAAAGAGACAACATAAATAGACACAGAGAGTGCCATTGACGCAACTGGGATGAGAGACTGGTGCACTCCTCAGTCCAAAGTCGGCCCAAACTCTATCTCCTCATCGTCGTATTCTTCCACCTGAAAGACCTGTGCAATCCTCCCTCTCGCTCCTGAAGCAGCAGCTGTAGCCCAAAAGGAAATCAGATGCATGATGAGAGTGAGATACCAGAAATAGAATTACAAGAAGTACGGAAATAAAAATTGTTTCTATCTAGCCATAACACCCATGTGGTAGCCGCAATGGCAATGTACCATGCCTCCTTCATGTCGTGTCGTGTCTTTGCAAATCTAGGGCCAACCCATAGTTCCTCATACTCTCTTGGGTAGTCATTTGTGCCTAAGGCTCTTAGAACTTCTGTCATGACGGCCTTGCTTCTTGTGCAGTGAATAAACAAGTGGTTCAGATCTTCCGTATGTGTGTTGCAGAATCCACAGTCAGTCGCAATATGAGGTTGCCTCTTGGCTAGGTTCTCTCTGGTAAGGATAGCATTGTTGAGCACAAGCCAGAGGAAAACTTTGACTTTAAGAGGTGTTTTTGCCTTCCATAACACCGTAGCCCAGGTGGGTCTGCATCCCCGATAGTGGATTCGGTGGTAAAGGGATCTAACCGAGAACACTCCCCTCTTCTCAAGTCCCCAACGCAACCGGTCTGGGCCTTGTGCACACAACACCCCAGATTGGGTAATTCTCGTCTGTAGTTCCCGCAGTTGCTGGCGCAGCTCTGGTGAAAGCATACCTTGGAACGATGGTCTCCAAGTCCCTCGTTTCCAGGCATCTGCCACCGACAAATTCGGACGGCTCGTTTTTTCATACAGCTCTGGGAAACTGTCCTTAAGAGCGAGTGGACCACACCATTTGTCCCACCAAAACCTGGTGGACCGTCCATTACCAATGATAGAGGTTACTGCTGAGTAGAACGGTCCACTGGCTTTTGTAATACCTTTCCAGAAGCGGGAGGTCTTGGGACCCACCCGAAAGCCTAGACTTCTCGTCCCTTTTCCACGGAGGTAGGGTTGAATAAACTCTTGCCACCCTTCCCCACAGTGGTGAAACACTTTCCACCACCATTTGCCTAGGAGAGCCAGGTTCATATCTCTAAGGTCAATGATACCTAGCCCTCCGTGCCTCTTCTTCATGCAGGCGATATTCCATTTAATAAGATGGTAACCTCCCTTATTTGACTCTGCCCCTTTCCAAAGGAATCTTTTTCGAATACGGTCAATCCTTTGGATCACCCACTTTGGGAGTTCAAAAAACGACATGTAGTAAATGGGCAGGTTGGACAGCACTGAGTTGATGAGTACAACTCTACCCCCGATTGAGAGCACTTTGCCCTTCCATCCAGACAGTCTGTCTTCCACCCTGTCTATAATGGGCATCCAGTCAGCCTTAGAGAGTCTCCCTGGCTTGAGCGGGAGCCCTAAATATTTCACCGGGAACTCCTCCGTCGCGCAGTTTAGAATGGTGGCGTGCTCCCTTGCTTCTGTTTCTGATAGGGAGATTGGGATCAGCGTGCTCTTGTGGAAGTTAATCCTAAGACATGACCAGGCCTCAAAACAGTACAGGATCCCTTTAAAGCAGATTGTTTCAGATATAGAGCCATTTCCAAAGAGTAGGGTATCATCAGCATATTGTAGGATCGAGCATCCTTGTTTAGTGGGGCTACTGGCCACCAGCTTAATCCACCCTTTTCTGTGACAGTTATCCATCATTCCTCTAAGCACATCCGCAACAATAGTAAATAATAGTGGGGATAGTGGATCTCCCTGCCGGAGTCCCTTCTTGCACGGGAACGATGGACCAGATCTTCCATTCACCGAGATTGCCGTTTTACTAGAATGCAAACATTGTTTGATCCATCTAATCCATTTGTCTCCGAAACCTCTGCCTCTGAGCGCCTCCAGCAAGCAATCCCAGTCCACGGAATCATATGCTTTCTCAAAATCCAACTTTAGGAGGAAGTTCTTGGAGTTGCACTTGTGACAGTGGTGGATCACTTGTTCAGCGGTGGCCACGCAGTCCAGAATACATCTGCCCTTAATAAAACCCATCTGGGTCTTATTGATAAGGCTATCCATCACACTACCCAAGCGGATCGCTAGGACCTTAGTAATGATTTTCGCCGAGCAGTTAATCAGGCTAATAGGTCTAAAATCCCCTACGCATTTGGATTCCTCACGTTTGGGGATCAACACCACTTCTGCAAAGTTGAACATTCCCAGTCTCAGACTGTTGTGGTAAAATTCCTCCATTAGATCCATAAAGTCTCCTTTAATTTCTTCCCAGAACACCTGGAAGAACATCATAGGGAAGCCATCTGGACCCGGCGATTTGTCTGCTCCCATCTGACTGACGGCTGATTTGACTTCTAATTCTGAGAAAGGTGCCTCCAAGGAGGACAAGTTTTGACCTGATGCATTCTGATACTCCCGCCAGTAGTTCTCGCTCAGAGTTACCCTGAACTCATTCTTCCTCCCAAAGAGGTCCTTATAGAACCTCTGAAAGGTCGTTGAGATGACCTTTTCATCTTGTGCAGTACCAGAGTCTGTCTGAATTGACAGGATAAGATTGGATCTCCTTCTGGCACTAGCAACCCGATGGAAGTAGGCCGTATTCGCGTCTCCCTCTTTGAGCCATGAAATCCTGGACCTTTGTTGCTATTTGATCTCTTCTAGTCTATAGAGATTGGCTATGTTATCACGGAGTTGTAATAGCCTGTTACGCTCATCCTGGGAGAGGACTCTGGACTCTTCAATTCTCTCTAGCTCATCAATACCTTCCAAAAAGGATTCTTTAGCCTGCCAGATAGTAGAGAACCTAGATCGGTTCCATCTTGCAAGCCTCTTTCTCAGCCTACGTATCTTTCCACACCAGCGAGATGCCGCGTCCCTGCCAGCTATAGGGAGCGCCCAGTTCTCCATAACCAAGTGATGAAATCCCCGGATTTCCAACCAAGCCTTTTCAAATCTAAATTTCCTGGGCCTGCGTTGTCCTCTAATCCCCGCATCGAGGAGGATTGGCGTGTGATCTGAGGTAGGTCTAGGGATCGCTCTAGCCGACACTAGAGGAAATTTAGCTTCCCAATCCATGGAGACTAAGATCCTGTCCAACTTGGCCATAACCGGGGTCGCCTGCATATTAGACCAGGTAAAAAGTCTGTCATTGATTGGGATATCAATCAGTTCCAGTTCCGTGATTAAACTATTGAACTCCTCTCTGTGCCTGTCACTGGCACCTCTCCCCTTGTGCTCAAAAGCAAATCTAGTGATGTTGAAGTCCCCACCTACAATCCAGGGCCCCGTCCACCGTCGTCGAATGTCGACCAGTTCTTGCCAGAAGGCCTCCCGGTCCGTGGCCACATTCGGCCCGTAGACAACAGTAATCGTCTGAGTCCAATCATCGGACCGTCGTTTCAACCGTGCCGTCAGGGAGAACGTTCCTTCGTGTACCTCTAGGCAGGAGAGGATATCCGAATTGAAACCTAAAGCAATCCCCCCTGAGGTGCCAACTGACGGTCGTAGCAGCCATTCCTTGATTCTACTGCCTCCAACTCTTTTAAGTTTGAGCCCGTGCTGGAGTTTGGTCTCCTGCAGCCCAACAAATTCCGCCTTGGAGTTGTTAATGATGTCCCTAACCATATCTCTCTTCCCCCTATCCCCCAACCCCCGAACATTCCAGAACAGTGTATTCATTGGGGGATATTGTCAGAAGAGATCGTTGGTGGGAGTGCGGGGCTGGCTACATCCTCGTGAATGATAGTCGGCCCAGTGCTCCCACAAGTAATGGAGCCAACAACCTCACAGACACTAGGCTTTGCTCTCTCAGATTCCCAACCCCGCATTTTGTTTAGCAGAAACGCGTTGCGTTCTCTATCACACACTTCCAAACCACAGGTAGCAGCTAATATAAAGACTTCAGAATCAGACATGAAATTTAAAATATTAGCAAGAAAAGTTTTTGTACCTCCATTGACGTGTTTTGCCGCTTTGGCGCTCGTCGCTCTCTCCAGAAAGTCATCCAAGGACTCCGCATGAGCCCTCTTTGGTGGGCGGAGAACTCTGCACCCAACTGTCCTCTGAGACACCCCTGAGCATCCTCTGGGGGCTGTATCTGGCAGTGTGGAAAAAACTGTCTCTGGTGAGCGCCTCCCCTGGGTGTCTGCAACGAACTCAAGATCCTCAGAGTCCTCGTCTGTAAGAGTGAAGTCAACCTCCAGGTTCAACCGCTGTTCTGAGTCATCGTCACTAACTACGAATGTGGACTCCTCTACAAGCCCAACCATCGCTGTCTGCCCCACTTCAAGATCTTTATTTCCACTGGTGGACCCCTCACTGGGCCCACACTCTAAAAATTTCGGCGCGCTGATATTATCTGACCCAAGTATAGTAACAGTCTCTATGGGCCCCTCATTGGGCCCAATAGATCCTGTCTCAAGCCTAGTAGAAGCTTCCGGAGTCAAACCCCTCTCAGATGACACAATGAGCTCGTTGTACCCGCGGGGCATCGTATCGTGTGCCTTGAGAACTCCGCAGCCTGTCAATTCGCAGCTGTCGAGGTTGCCAGCTGTCGCTGCCCCATTGGCGAGCGCAGCGGCACAGACAGCTGTCTGCAACTGCTTCGAGGCATTTGACCTGCCATCTGTCGCTGCCCCATTAGCTGGCGCAGCGGCACCGACAGCTGTCTTCGCTTCCTTCGATGCACTTGAAGCTTTCACAGAGGAGGCAAAAGTCGTTTCAGCTTCTTCTTCTTCTCTATCACCCACGCTCCTCCCTTTCTCCTCAGAACCCCTGTCAAATTTCCCCAAATCGCTTCCTTCCAAAAGCACCCTCCTCCTACCAACTCCACCTTTGCTCAACTCGAGCGACAAAGCACCCTCAGTCTGAACTGGGTTCACCACTTTAACCAGTGGTAGCTCTGGCTCCCGACGCAGCAACTCCACAGAAGGTTCTTGTGCTTTTTCTGGTGCATGCCACAGCCTTTCGACCCACTCCTTGGTCGAAAGCCTACCAACTTCTGTCGTCTTCCTCAGTTTTGTCGCCTCGCTCGCCGTTGGCGTTTTCTGCCTGGCACTGTAGTCTGTAGCCCAGCCACTTTTGGGGCTTGTCTCTGTCCCGTCCCTCGACCACCTGCGACTCCCACCCATGATGAGGGACCCGTTGGCGCCACCGACCGATCCACCGTGTTAAAGGCCCCACAGGGTTTTTGACCAGTGGGTTGGGCGGCGCGCTCCCTACGAGGCGGATCTCTGAGCGTTGGGGCAGGTTCTGGTCGCTCGAGACATTTTTGGGCTCTCGCAGCCATGAGGATTTCTCGATGGGCTCGTTCAACTTCGTGCGAGCCGTCAATCGTGAGGCTGTCAGATGGCGAGACTACTTGCTTGTAAGTCCGGTGATCTGTAAGGGCGATGGTTGTTTTGGGGGAGAGAGCAGGCGCCGATGTCGTCGTTGCCTCAATCTTTTTAACAAGCACAAACCTAATCAAGTAAGCTTCCTCAAAAGAGTGAACTTTGGCAAATCGCGGCATCGCCTCGATGTCGCAGCTCCTGATCAGGATCTTTGCGGAGACCAATTCCGATCGTCTAACTGTTTTCTCATCAATTTCTTCTATACTCCCAAAGTCGGCGACCATTTCTTGGAGCGCCTCCTTCTTCCAAAAATGCATGGGTACGTTGTGTACCCACACCCAAAACAGGTCTCCTTGTGGTGGTTCGGCTCCGAAGTTTGGGGTCCAAGCAGTGAACTCAACTTGGAAATGTCCAAACTCTACGATCCCCAAGCTAACCGTCGTCTCCACTCTCGCCGGTGAGGGGAACGACACAAGGAATTGCATGTGACACAACTTTTTGACCACCCAATCTCTATCGGCCCCCGCTGGCCATTTATCATTGAGAGCTTGCAGTAGGTGCGCTTCCGATGGCCTACCGGACTTCACCTTGGCAATCGCACACCAGCTCCTCAACCATCTTTCTTCATTTTTAACTATATCCAGGCTCTTGGCCAGACGAATGATGGTGGGGTGGTCGGGGGATCTCCCCCTTGTTACTTGCCGTTCTTCGTCGCTCTTAGATTCCACCACGTTGGTGCAAACGTAAGACAAGTGTCCCCACATCAAACACTTAAGGCACCGCACTTCTTTCGTACACTCACTTCTAAAGTGGCCGAGGTCGCCACAATTAAAGCAGGGAACTGGTTTCCGTTTACCCTTCCGATGTCTTTTATGGTTCTTGGGGTACCCTTCCGCAACAATCTGGTGAGTGTCCAAAGTCTCTCCTCTTTTCTTCTTCTTACTCCGCACAACTTCCCATTGTCCCCCGCCTTCTACATCTCCGGAGTGTGCCTCCATCAAGTTTCCGCCCTGTGCAAGCCCCCCCGGGTCTCGCTCGGCTTTGGAGACCGGTGTTGGGCACTCTGGAGCCGTTGCAATGGCGTGTAGGGTGGTGGATGGATTTGGGGAGTTGGGGGGGGTTGGGCTTTGGGACTTGACGTCTGTATGTGGTTTGTGTGGGCGTTGTGGGTTTTTGGAATCACGGGGTGGGTTGTTTGGTAATTGCAGACTTCACGTTGCCAATGTTGTTGTGGTTGTAGGGTCTGTGGTGGAACAGGTGGTTGTCTCAGCCCCTGTTTTTGGTTATGGCTGTTATGCCTGAAGTTCTTGTGCGGTAGTCTGTGCGGCGAAGCTGCTGAAACCTCCTGGCGGTGACCCCTGTGCGGAGGTGGCTGATGCTGACGCGGTGGGGAACTCTTCCGCCTATAATGGCCTGGAAGAGGACCCCATCGTTGGGCCCTACCTCCGGCAGACACCCCTTGCTGGTGACGGGAATAGGGGCAATGATGATCGTGCGTCCTCCCTGCATTGCGATGCCGTGCACTCTAATGTGCGCGCATCGGGGAGCGATCACGCCTGAGCCCACTATCTCTTCTCTCCACCAGGAGCTCGGTCGCCAGACTAGGATCTTTCAAGCGTTGGTCCACAGTGCACACTGCCGCGGGCTCCACCACAGTGAGAGACGCTTGAACATGGACGGGGGTGTCAGCTGTGGTTGTATTTGGAGCTGCATTGGTAGGGATAGCCTCAGCGGCAATGGAAGAGGGGGGGAACGGTGGGTGGCGGACCCCTTCATTGGGCCCGCACCCACTGAGTTCAAGGAGAGACAGCGAGTAAGATGCCATGGAAGTGAGTCAGGGAAGAGAGCAAAGTTTGAAGCTCGAAGCAGGAACTGAGAATAGAGGAGAGGGGATGATGACCAAAAGAAAGATAGGGGGGAGGGGGGGGACGATCTGTGACAAAGGGTGGGGGAGAAGAAGCTAGGGGTCGGCGATGCAGGGGATGGGTAGGGTAGAGATCCTGAGGGAGAAGGCCGGAGTTGGAGAGTTGGGGGGATGGGGGGTGGAGTTGGTAGGAGACAACATGGCAAAGTTTTGGCTTTCAAGGCTTCTTGTTAACCTAAAGTTTAGTAAGTTTAACATTTAGTAGAAAGCGAAGCTATTAAAATTTAATGAATATTCTTAGAGAAAAGGGAACCTCATACTTATATAAAGGTGATTTCCTCATAAAGGCTAGTTGTACACACACAATGGTGACCCATAATAGATGATCGGCACCGTTCACATTGATTTACTTGTCATTGTTAGAAAATGAGTGTTTTAGACACCATTTACGAACCGATTTTTGAGCAATTTTTTGAGTAAGATCCTCAATGAATTATTGAGAGATCTTGATTGATTTGTGTTCTCCTTCGTGAGTAGATCAAAATCATATATTGGTTTGCTAAAATCGGTTAAGGGGTGAATGAGAAATTGTCTCTCAAAGTGAGTAGTTTTCATTCTTGAAATGGGTTAAGGAAACATAGTCCCACATCGGAAAAATCAAAGGAAATAGAAAAGGATATATAGCAACCTCCTTCTTATCATTGTAAGATAGCTAGAAGAGAGGCTCTCTCTCGCGCGCGGAGGGGGGTGCAAATCTCGGACCGGATTACATGCGACTTGTGTGCGCTCGCACGAATGCCGGACCGACTTGACCCCACCCCATGCAGAGCCACTTTTTGCTACAATTTTCTTTTGTAACGGCTGAATTGAATACAGAAACGGTTCTGTCTGCCGTTTCAGTGCTGCATTTAACGTTTTGTTTGCCGTTACACTGAAGGCAGTAAATTAGCCGTTAGAGTGTCGGCATTCAATTCGTTGTCTGCCGTTACACTGAAGGCAGTAAATGATGTCTGCCATTACAGTGTCAGCATTCAACTCGTTGTCTGCCGTTACAGTGTCGGCATTCAACTCGTTGTCTGCCGTTACGGTTTTAACCCAGCCCCTATAAATAGAGGCCTCCCCTCTACTTTCTTCCCTGCACACAAACAAATCTTCTTCTCTCCTTCTCTAAGTTTGCTTCTGTACTGTTTCTTCGGTTCTGATTTTATTGGTAAGTCGGTGATAGGGTTCAAGCGCTCATACTCAGTTCGGGAGTGGTACGTGGTGCCTACGTGATCGCTCCAAGTCGTTGCATCCTGGGAGACAGACGCCTTCGTTCATTCCAGCAACTGGAAAAGGCGAAATCTGTTTTAAGGACACTGTGTGATACACAGGCCTCGGCTTCTCAAGTTGTAATCTTCGTTTGTTCTTGTAAGTTGTTTATTTAATTTTTCCTTTTTTCTTTTCTTTCGGTTTTCCTTCTCTTCTGTTCCCTTCTATGTTTTCTGTGCCTCTCTATCTTTTGATTATAAAACAAATTTTGTAAATAATTTTTGTAACAAACTTAAAACAGATTTTGGATTTCTTTGATTTCCGATTTTGAGGCACGATTTTTTCTTTTTTTTCTTTAATCTGGAAAACTTACACTCGTGTTGTGTAAATTTTAAAATCAAAATGACTACTGCATCGGACAATGCTGCTGTGTCTGAAACGGTCTACGTGCCAGTTGTTGATACGACGCAAGAACCGAATGCTGCTGCGGCACGAGTGCCAATGCCCACCGTTGTACCTGTCTCAGTCTCCCATGGGGAGAAACCTGAGAAGTTCAACGGGCAGAACTTTAAAAGGTGGCAACAGAAGATGATGTTCTATCTGACCACACTGAATCTTGCAAGATTCTTGAACGAAGATGCTCCAAATCTTAAGAAAGATGAGTAAGATAACCAAGTCATTGCCGCTGTGGATGCTTGGAAAAATGCAGATTACTTGTGTAGAAATTACATAATGAACGGATTAGCCGATTCTTTGTATAATGTATACATTGACTAAAGAATCGTACATTGAAAGAAATGATGAATGCAATGTTAATAAGTTCTGGTTTGCCACCAAACTTGTGGGGAGAAGCTCTTCTTTCAGCTAACTACCTTTTGAATAAGGTACCCAAAAAGAAATAAGAGAAAACTCCATATGAATTATGGAAAGGAAGAAAGCCATCCTACAATTACTTGCGAATGTGGGGATGTCTTGCCAAGGTGGCAGTACCTCCACCTAAGAAAATGAAAATAGGAACAAAAACAGTTGATTGTATTTTCATTAGCTATGCACTTAACAGTAGTGCCTATCGGTTCTTGGTGTACAAATCTGATATCACTGAGATATCAAAGAACACGATAATGGAATCTAGAAATGCATCGTTCTTTGAAGATGTATTTCCATGTAAGTCAAAGGAGGAACCAAGTTCCTCCAAACGAACACATGAGACTATCAGTGAAGATAGTGAAGACCAAGATGAAGAAGTTGAGGAGGAACCTCGACGCAGTAAAAGAACAAGAATGGAAAAATCATTTGGTCCGGATTTCTTGACTTTTATGCTTGAAGGATAACCCCAAACCTTCAAGGAAGTGGTGAACTCTAGTGATGGTCCTCAATAGAAAGAAGCCAGCAAGAGTGAAATTGATTCTATCTTGCAAAATCATACTTGGGAACTAGTGGATCTTCCACCGGGTAGTAAACCTTTAGGTTCCAAGTGGATCTTCAAGAGAAAAATGAAACCTGATGGATCAATTGATAAATACAAGGCAAGACTTGTAATTAAAGGATATAAACAAAAGGAAGGTCTTGATTACTTTGATACATATTCTTCTGTGACGAGAATAAATTTTATTAGGATGGTACTTGCAGTAGCAGCTCTACGCAATCTTGAAGTACATCAAATGGATATAAAAACAGCTTTTCTTAATGGAGATTTAGATGAAGAAATCTATATGGAACAGCCTGAGGGTTTTTCAGCTCCAGGACATGAAAAGAAAGTGTGTAAACTGGTGAAGTCATTATATGGCTTGAAAAAGTATTAACATAGTTGACCCCAAATTTCTGTGTATAGCCTTTAGCGATAAGACGAGCTTTGAGTCGTTCAACTGTGCCATCATGATTGTGTTTAATTGTGAATACCCACTTACAACCAACTGTCCTACCTCCTACACGGAGGTGACTCAACTACCAAGTACCATTCTGCTAAAGAGCGTGCATTTTCTCTTTCATGGCTGATGTCCAACCAGGGTGCTTGAGTGCTTCTTGAATATTTTAGGAATAAAGTTGGAATCCAAGGAAGAGGTAAATGCTCGAAAAGATCTGTTCAGTTTAGAAGAAGAAATAAACTGGGCAATAGGATAGTGAGCACAAGAACGTTTAGCCTTACGTTGAGCAATAGGCAAATCATCTGGGTTAGGTATATTATTGATAGAAGTGGTTGGCACTGGTTGAACAACAGAGAGTACTGCTTGGATTGTTGAGTCTGAACGAGTCTGACGTCTTTTGACATATACCTGAAGTGGCAGAGGCGGTGGTGGTGGCGATTGTGATGGTAATGGCGGTGGTGGTGATGCTGGTGAAAGTGGTGGTGGAAAATTAACTCTCAACAACAACCCTTGGTAAATCGGGAATTTGGGAAGAAATTTGTTCAAAAAATGGTTTATGTTAAAAAATGAAACATCTACCAAGGTAAACATTTTCTTTCGTGAAAGGCAATAGCAAAGATAACCTTTCGAAAAGCGCGAATATCCAAAAAAAATACACATTTAGTAGCATGCGGGTTAACTTTATCAGTGCCCGGTTGAAGGTTTTAAACAAAATAAGTGCAACAAAAAATATGAGGTGGTAGGGACAATGGATCTTTAGATGGAAATACTAGTTAGAAAGGTGATTGATTTTGAAGAAGAGGAGTAGACATACGGTGAATAAGAAAACAGGCAGCGAGAATCGCAATACTCCAATAAAACTTTCGGATTTTCATTTCAAACATCAAAGAGCGAGCAGTGCTAAATAAATGTTGATTTTTGCGCTTTGCCACGCCATTTTATTGAGGAGTATATGTGCAAGAGATTTGGTGCATAGTTTCATTTTGAGAAAAGAAATTTTGAAAATCAGAAGTCACATATTCTTTAGCATTATCAGAATGAAAACATTTAAGAGTAGTTTCAAATTTTGTTTTTATCTCAAAGAAAAAATCTTGAAAAACTTATAAACACCTCAGAACGATATTTTAAGAGAAACAACCATGTCATGCGAGAGAAATCATCAATAAATGTAACAAAATAACGATATTTCTTAACCGTGAGAAATCCAATAGGTCCCCAAACATTAGAATGCATTAAATCAAATAAATGTTCACTATGTTTATTGACGCTTCCTCAATACGAAATTCGATGACGTTTACCTAACTCACAGGGCTCACATGATAACTGAAAAGAATACTCACGACCAGAAACTAAATGCTTGAGCGGGAAGGGAGGGATGCCCCAGTCGTTGGTGCCATAATGTAGGATCAGTAGAAGAATGAAAAGCTGAGACTGGAGAATCCAAGATGTATAACCCTTGTTGTTTACGACCGGTGTCTATCACCTTTCTTGTTGTAATATCCTAAAACACACAGTGAGAAGGAAAAATATTACTGAACAATTTAAATCCATAGAAATTTTAGGAACTAATAACAAGCTATTGGAAAATGTAGGAACACGCAAAACAGATGTAAGAGAGAGATCTGGAGAAAGAGAGATATCGCCTTTTCCTTCAACCGGAACATGAGATCCATCAGCAATACACACATGATAATTGAAAAGTTAAGAAAAAAGAAGAAAGCAGTAAAGGAGACATGTTCAGAATCACCTGAATCAATAATCCATTGATGTGAAAAAACATGACAAGCAGTACCTGAGTGAACAGAGTTACTAGGAGGAGACAACAAATTGCAGAACGCCTGATAATCTTTTGTAGAGAAGGTGTACTGGAAGGAGGTTGACACATCTGTAGGAGCAGTAATGGAAGAAGAAGATTCCACCGTGGAAGACTGATGAGTAGCAAGAGGACGACCAATGCATTTCCAACATGTCGCATACTCATGAGATTGGTCCTGATAATATGTACAATACTGAGTGTTTTGATGACTGTCACCATAGCTACGACCACGATCACTACGATCTCGTATAGAATAAGAACTACAACCTCAGGAGAAGGAAGGTGTTGAGTTTTAACTGCGGAATAACTTACCAACAAGATGCAAGAACAATAGAGTCAAAAGCAAGAGAACAAAGAACAACCAAAAGCAACACACAAGAACACACGAGATTTTTTTGAGGTTCACCCAATGCAATAGATACTTCCCCGCGCAGAGGCACTCCTGCAATTTTCACTAGAAATATGAAGAACAATTTTACAAATCTCTCAATAACTCAGCACCAAGGTGTAGGTGATGTAAAACGTAATCATAAATAGAAATTTTCAAGAATCTTAAAGGATTAATTTTACCAACATGTAATGCGGATCAAGTTAGAAATTAAAACAGTTCATCGGTTCAATGGATTTTCAAGAATTGAATTATGTTTAACAAGCTTAATTAATAATTCAGTTCTAACAATCAATGATTATATTCCTAAGCGTTCTTAGCAAGTAAAAGATTCAATATTGATTCGTACTCTAATTAGGCATGTAGAATACTCGATCTCAATATTTGTGGTTGACAGTTAAATAGAATAATATAATAGAGATGATAAAGCAGTATAACACAAATATTTGAAAAGTTCAAAGAGTATACCGAGGTTCGAAGAATGTGGTACCACGTGCTCTGCTTCTCACACAGAGATCCAATATCTTGTCCAAAACACCGAACATCAAAGCTATCAAATCAAAAAGAATCAGATCTGATCTGACCCGCTCGTGATGTGCGCTTGGGAGAGGTCGACGACAGCCAGTTGATGGTGGTGGGTTACACCGACTGGCAGTGGGAGGTGAGTGGGAGGCGGCAGTCGACGAGGCAGCGGCCGGCTTGAGCGGTGGTGGGTTGGTGGGGCGTCGAGGATGGGTGAGGGCGACTGCGGATTAGGGTGTTCGGGGTGGTGATGCGACGACAATGGAGGTTGGGGACGAGGTTTTTCGAGAGGTGGTTGGCAGGCGGCGGGAGTGGTCGCTCGAGTGGGGGCAGATCGAAGAGGAAGGAGGGGGTTGGGTTTTAGGGTAAGCAGGGGAAGAGGGAGAAGAGAGAGAGAGATTAGGTTGGAGTTAGGTTAATTAATTTGGCGATTAGGGTTAGGGTTTGAATAAAGATTTAGGGAATTTTGGTGTAGTTTTAGAGTTTATCACAAACCCTAAAAATTTTATAAGGATTTATCACAAACCTTAATAATTGGATCTCAATTGTATCACACAAAAGAGGGATGAAGAGAAAAACTCAACACAATAATTTTTTTAAATCAATAAGAGCATCCACAGTGGTTTGCTAAACCTATTCTAACTTTAGAAATGAAAATTTAGCTTTTAACGAATGTCGCTGCAGTTGTTATTTCTAAATTTTAAAAAAGCATAGTATGAAACGGATCTTGTTCATCCGTCTAATATTTTTTTTAATTTTTTTTATTAACAAATGGAGCAGACCGCGCATCTTCATCCGTCTTTTACAATGGACGGATGATCATCATCCGTGCGTATTAAACTTTTTTTTCCCCTCCTTGCCGTTTAAAAATTAAAAAAAAAATATATATTGTGAACAGTGCCGGACGGATCAACTTCATCCGTCGGCACATTATGAAACTAACCGGTTAATTACGAAACTAACCCTCCTATGTTAAACTGGCAAAAGTGTGAAGAAGGATGAAGGTGATCCGTCTATTCCTTTTGATTTTTTTTAATAAAGTTAAAAAAAAATGGGTAGAAGGATGATGGACAACCGTCTAATGCTTTAGTTTTTTTTTTTTTTAATAAAGTAAAAAAAAAAATGTGTAGAAGGATGATGGACAACCGTCTATTGCTTTTGATTTTTTTTTTTAATAAAGTAAAAATGTGACACTATCACTTTCTCCTATATATATATGTGCATACTTCTCACTCTCACTCTCACGGCAAATCATCTCGTCCTTCTTCTTTTGATATAAATTTCTCCTTACTCTAATTTCTGATATCTACATATCGAATAAAATAATGTCTATTCAAAGATATATCGGTAGAATTAAATCCACGATTCGCGGCGTATCTGAGTATAGCTCCACCAGCTAGGAGGCAGAGCCGATGACGGAAACTCGTGATTTTGCCGACCCGAGTATGTGGAAATCAGTAGTTGATGACCGCCGACATCTGTATCAACTCATTACCGATCAGCCTCAAGGTGGGTTTTGTAAATTTAGAGGAAATTGGAGTGGTCCAATAAATGCATACGAGCGATGTTCTCGTGTTCCATAAGTGAAGCACTTAATTGATCAAACCGGATGGCAGTGCTTATTCTCAATAAATACGGAAAAATCATCAATGAGGCTAGTGGAGGCCTTGGTTGAGAGATGGTGGGATACTACACACACTTTTCATTTACCATGTGGTGAGTTGGGATTCACCCCGTTAGATTGGACAATGCTAACGGGTTTATCGATCGGATCCGGTGAAGCCCCTCCGTGCATTGATGAAAATTATCCCTTCGAAGTTGTACAGTCCCGTTTTTTCCCAGAAATTACTGAATCAGATTGGAAATCTTCAGCAATACGGGGTTCATTCCTAAAGAAGTATTTTCATAGTAACGTGATCGAGACAACTCAAGTTGATGAGAATCTTGCGTTAAAGATCACCAGAGCATTCTTTATGTTCTTTCTTTCAGAGTTTCTTTTCACCAACGGTTCTTCCTTGATAAGATCTGGTTGGCTTGCAGCACTAGAAGATCTTAATAAAGTAGGTACATACGATTGGGGCGGCCAAGCACTAGCACTACTATACATGTCTCTAGATTCTTGCAGTAGAGTTAAAGTGAAGTCTTTTAACGGTCCATGACAAGTACTAGAGGTAATATTACATGTGCTTTAAAGATTTATATTAAAATTATTTGTTCAATTTGGGAGTATTTATTTGTAAACTAATATAGATCTGTCATCTACAGTATTGGGCATATGAATATACAAATATATGTGTTCCAATAGCTGCAAAAACGGAAGATATGGCAGATGTATTAGCAACTTCCGATAAATGGCCGAGAATTACACGTTGGAACAAAGATCAATTAGATACTAATATAGCAGACACAATTAGGTATAACATTGGCATAGCCAGATATCAATTGGAGATGCGTTCTTCTGCATCTATAATTTGGCAGCCTTATTCGGGATCGAAGTACGAGGATGAGTATGAAGTCCATTCTGCGAACATACTATCTCGGCACCGAGTTATTTTTCAGTACTGCTCACAGGTTAAATTATCCATATTTGCAAAAATTTTTGTTCAATCATAATTTATTATTATATTCATCATCCTGAAATTATTGTATGTGTGGTTCGAAATATGTATATGATATAGGGTGTCTGGTATCTAGGTGATCGTTGTTTTTGCCAAATTACAGGATTTATTACTATCCCAATTGACCCTCCAAAATTCGTGCCTCGATTATTACCCGAAGATGTTTGTCCTCCTATTGACACGTCAGTCTTGGTCCGGCTTGTGCCACAAAAGAAATACGACAAGTATTGGAAAAAGGTTTCAGTTGGTGCTATTATGCCTACTCTTTAGCATCATACGAATGTGGATTTTATTGGTCCTGCTAGCAATATTGATCGAAATGCTCAATTGCCCTTCCCTGCTCCTCCTTTTTGGGCACCATCAGAGTACGCAACTGAAACGAACATAAATGTTCCAGCAGTACATAGCGAATGTGCAGTTGAGGTTCCACTTTTTCCAGGTGGTACAGTAACGAGGATCCTCAAAGAGGGATCTTGCAATTTGGAGCCTCACGGTGTCATGTCATATGTGAGCATACCTCATAATATGAATTATCAATATTCCAATTCTTTTTTAATAATTTTGCTGAACAATATTTGCAGGACGAGTTATACCAACGGTACCAGGAGTCGACTTATAATGAAGCTCAATTAAGACGATTCATAATGACAGAAACTGTTCTGAAAGAATCTATTCCCGTTCAAGTAGTTACTGGTAGGAGAAGTGTTTCCACCGATCAATCAACTTCTGGAAGACGAAGTCTTTCTACCGATCGACCGTCAATTTCTGGTATGAGAAGTCTTCATTCGACACCGGAATATGTGCCGAATACACAGTTTGATTACGACGAGTAGCACATGTAAATATGACATGTGATACTTTTTCATAATGAAGAACATGAAATGAAAATTTGGGTCAAAGTTGGCAACAGCTTGTATGCTTGTATGCTTGTATGAATTATTCACTTTATGTCATTTGATACTTTGATCACAAGTAGCACATGTAAATATGACATTTGATACTTTTTCATAAAGAAGGACATATGCTTGTATGAATTATTAACTTTATGTCTCATTCCACGTTATACCTATCCCTAACCTACATTAGCCTATATGAATTATTCTCTTTATGTCAATTAATTGAGACATAACCACGTTATACCTATCCCTAAAGTCCATTAACCTATATGAATGATTCTCTTTATGTCAATTTATTGAGACAAAACCACTAGCCTATATGAATTTTCCTTTGTCTCTTTGTCTCCTTTCTAGGTATTATCTCCTTTCACTTTATGTTGACAACATCACGGGATTCACTTTATCTTATTTCAATCCTTTGTCTCATTTTTGCAACCCCTAGAGAAACAGATTAGTCTCCTGCTTCAACGTCCCCTACAAATACATCATATATCCTCCTGCTAGAAAAACAGATTAGCCACAATTATTCTTCCACTTTATACATACTAGTCAAATTTCCAATGGAAAGTGAGTATAGTTCATCGTCTTCCTCCACTTCATCAGACGAAGAGTTCGATCAAAGTTGTCAACTAGCTATGTTGGGAAGACGCGTTCAGCATAACATGCAAATATTCTCAGTTGCATTCCAACAAAGCCAACAAATAAACCACCGGAGATATATACGTCGTGAAAGGGAAGATGGGGACATGCGTCTTCGAAGAGATTATTTTGCTGAGAACCCAATTTACGGCGACAACCTATTTCGACGACGATTCCGTATGCGATGAGTTTTATTCCAACGAATTTTGGAAGCGACTGTTAACTATGATGACTACTTTCAACAACGACAGGATGCAGCTAGAAAACAAGGTTTATCTCCCTATCAAAAAATTACTGCTGCTATACGTTGTTTGGCTTACGGATCATCAGCTGATTCAATCGATGAGTACGTGCGAATTGGTGAGACTACTGTTTTGAAAACAGTACGTCGTTTTTGTGTGGCTATTGTGAACATGTTTGGACCTGAGTATTTGCGGGCTCCAACCACTGCTGATATTCGAAGACTACTTGAAGAAAATGCCGCTCGCAGGTTTCCAGGTATGTTAGGTAGTGTTGATTGCATGCACTGGGCATGAAAAAATTGTCCAGCAGCATGGCACGGTCAGTATACCGGACACGTTCGGGAGCCAACTATTATTCTTGAAGCAGTTGTATCTTATGATCTATGGTTCTGGCATGCTTTTTTCGGAATTCCAGGATGCAATAATGACCTTAACGTGCTCAATCGGTCCACGTTATTTAATGATCTTCTTGATGGGTCTGCACCAGCCGCAAATTTCACAATCAACAATAACAACTACAACATGGGGTACTATTTAGCTGATGGTATTTACCCTCCGTTGGCTACCATAGTTAAGACGTACTCATCACCGGAAACTCCAAAGAAGCAAAAATTTTCCCAAATGCAGGAAGCTGTAAGAAAGGATGTTGAACGCGGATTCGGTGTTTTACAAGCACGATTTGCAATTGTAAGAGGTCCAGTACGGTACTGGGATGCGGACAGTCTATCTTACATAATGAAGACATGTATTATCTTACACAATATGATTGTAGAGGACGAACGGGAAGAAGCACTTCATGATTATGACTATGACCAAAGTGAGGACTCAACCTTCAGTGTACTGAGCAGAACTGGAGCTTCAACAAGTACATCCAGATTAGCACGCAATGTAGAACTTCATGATAGACAGAAACATCATCAACTACGAGCAGATTTGGTGGAGCACATATGGAACGAATATGGAGATGAGTATTAGTAAGAAATGTTAGTAATGTTTTAGAGTCACTCTCAAGCAATTAATATTTTATAATGTATAACTGAGAAATAGTCAATATGTATTTCCGTTTTTCATTCTAGCTTATTTTATAAATTTATATTCTGTAATGTTTAATCTAGAATCAGCATTAAAAATGCATGGAACTACTTGGAAGAAACATCAATTAAATCTGTAATAACTAAAACTGAAATAGACACTCCAAAATAAGTAGTTAAACATAAAGCAACTACATAACTTCAAATTAGCAGGATACAATGGATATTACAAAATATATGAAAACAACAGGATACAAAAAATTGAACTAGTTGTAACCACGACTTTGCATAATTTCCCGTTGTCTACACATGAAATAATGACGTTGAGACTCAGGTAGATTCATAATGTCCAAACTCATTATGCGGTCTTCCTCTTTTCGTTTTCTCATTTCGTGCTCTTCTTGTTTAATTTCGTGCTCTTTTTGTTTGAGCTCAAGTTTCTTTTCCGTTGCCATCGTCATCCTATCGGATGACTCCTTAAAAATGTTGTTAAATGTTCTTGTCTCAATTACCATTTCAGAAAATTGAGCTGATTCAATCGGTCTTTTCCCTTTTCTCTTCTCCGCTTTACGACCGGGTGGTTGGGAAAGGGCCGGAGGCGAATCTAAATCGGTCGGTATATCTGATTCCCAGTCTTGCATTGCTGGTGTACGTATTGTGCTACCTTCTTCACCATATTGAGAGCTACGGCCTGATTCGAAGACATGCGTTGTACGTAGCGAAAATTTTGGCTGGTCTTTAAGAACCTCATAAAATTCTTCAAATTTAAATGCTTTACCGGATGATTGCATGTATTCCACTCTAGCTTCGCGTAGCTATAAAAAAGAGTAAATAAATTTGGGTTTAAAAAAAAATGAACTTGTATTCAAAAAAATTAAATCCTCTAAATTAGACATACCTTATCCGCCTCAGTTGTTCCACTTGCAGCTCTATTTGTTACACTGTTCAACTTCGCAATGAACAGAGAAACAGATTTCGCAATTGCACAAAATCGACTAGAAAGAGAGCCAGCTGTCCGGTCGGTTGGAGTGCCAATTAAAGTTTCAAATTGCTTGAATACTCGATTCCAAAATTGTGTGCCGGATTGATCGTTGCCGGTCAGTGGATCCTGAGTAATAGATATCCAGCTTTGGGAGAGGATAACATCTTCATTAGATGTGTATGTCCTGTCCCTATTATTGCTACGGGTTGCCATTACTGAATGTTGTGTTGTATTTGGCAATATCAGAAGAAGAAATATACAATAGAAATGAAAGATAGATGGAAATATAGAGACAGCGATATGTAGATAGAAATAATCAGAGAGGATGAAGTGTGGATAGAAATACTGAGACAATGAAGTTCATTTTTTATACACTGGTTGAAAAATGTTACCGTTTAAAAAATTAATTCTTAAATCGTTACTAGCCGTTGGATTTTAAAAAAAAAATTAAAACACATTGTACCGTTGGAAAGCAACGGTTAAATGGCAAGGGCAAAATGGTAAATGACACCTTATCCAAAGTGAGGACGGATGAACAACATCCGTTTCTCACTTTTGGGATTTTTTTTAATTAGCTATATCTATTTAATTAATTAATTTTATATAATAAATAACAAATTAAGAATGGACGGAACAACTTCATCCGTTTAAAACAATTTTTTTTTAATTATCGAATTGAGACGGATGATCTTCCTCCGTCTCAATACTCAAACGGATTATGTTCATCCGTCTTCTATATTTAGCAATCGACTATCCGGCCTCCTAACTTTAGCAAAGTACTGTACATTGCTATTCTAACTTTTGAGTTTTTAGCAAACCACTGCACGTCAGTTTTCTAAATAGATTTCTAATTTTTGAGTATTTAGCAAACCACTGTGGATGCTCTAATAGCATACTTTCTCATTGATCTCAAGGCCTATATATATGCTCAAAACAAATCTTGATGCAAATATCAAAATATTTTAAAATCTCAGAAATATTCTAATGCATAAAAAAATATTACATATGGCTATAATTTCCAAAAACAAATATGGTACTGTAATAAAATACTAAACTAAATAGAATGGATGTCCTCATCATTCTCTCCGGGTGGGAGAGAGCTCGACCCAGTCGAGTCAAAACCAGTGATCCTGTCATGGTGCTCCTGAAGATCTGGATCCATTTGTGGGAGTTCCTCACGATCACTGCAAGTGTCATCCGACTTCAGCTTGTTCTTCCACCTCACCAAATACTTATGCATACCACAATCTCTTGTAGAGATTATCAGATCATCTAAAATATTATTCAATTTTTCTGTCGGTGGGTAAATAGTATCAGGTAGAGGGATAAATGTGGGAATCTCACAATTAGGCTGCAGGATAGGCTAATCTATAAGAAAATTTCTAGGATTGAATTTTGAGCCTTCATAGAGTACTAGATCCTCAATATTGAAAGTCTTACTTATGCCAAAGCCTTCAGGAAGGTCAACGACATAGGTATTATCATTGATTGTCTGTAGAATCTTAAATGGGCCTGCAGCACGTATGTTCAAGTTCTTAACGGATCCAGCTGGAAACCGTTTTGGACGAATTCGAACCATCACTTCGTCACCAATATCAAAAGTTATAAATTTTCTTCTAGTATTTGCTATTAACTTGTAGTTAAAATTATTCTCATTAAGTTCCTTGGAAATTTCTCTATACAAGTCATGAATGTGATATGCAGATGTGGGTGCAGATTCTGTCACTCTATGATGTTCTAACACATGGATAAAATCTATAAGCTGGCAAGTGACTTGGGAAGGGATGGGTGACTCAGGTATACTCAATGGGGGTGACTGGACAGGCTAAATACAATTGAGAGACTGGTCATCCTCTTTGTCATCAAAGTCATCACTTACATTAGGTTCATAGGTAAACTCATTGTCGGGCTCATCAGCGATGACTGCGATACCCTCTACTATATTGATCCTATTTGGGCTGGGACAGTTGCCAAAAACATGGCTGTATCCCTTATATTTATAGCACTTATTGAGAGGATCAATCTTAGAATAGTCTCTTTCAGTGTTCTTATCCGTATTGTCATTTCTAAGTGGATAGGAATTTGAAGTATATTTGTTTGGGTAAGACTTGTTAGGGTACTGAGGAGAGGAGTGCTCAGGTCTAAAGGGATCAGGAGGATTCATTCTGTAGGAATGATCCATCGAATCGCTGGACTTGTAGTGGAAACTTGCTTTAAGGAAATCCATATTGATGACAAGAGCATAAGCTGTCGCTAATGAGTCCACATTTCTATGAATTAGCTCGTTCCTCAGATTGGCTCGTAGTCCAGCCCTGAACCTAGAGAGAGTTTGTTCTTCACTCTCTTTACCTAAAGCATTGCACCGAATAAGGAAGTTATCAAATTTATCAACATATTCTTGTGTGGATTTACTTTCTTGATAAAGTTGGTTCCACGAATCTAGCAATCGGGTGTGGAACGATAATGGTACATATCTCTCAGTGAGCTTCTCTTTCATGGCTTCCCAAGTGGCTATGGGTGCCAGGTCCCGGCCTCTGCGGGCGTGTTCAAGATTGGTCCAGTGTTGTTGAGTTTTACTCGTCAATTTCATTGTGGCAAATTTAACCTGCAGGGCTTCGCTCATGTCAAAGTTGATAAAGTAGTGGTCCATCGCACGGATCCAATCAAGATATGCTTGGGGTTCCATGTGGCCTTCAAAATGGGGAACATCAGCCTTAACGTTCTTTTTATATTGTTTGTCAGGGTCACGTTCTTGACGTCGATCGTCACGAACATTTCCTTGAGGGATCTGACGATTAGCATGAAGCTCAGGAGCAACAGTTTGATTTAATTTCACTTTCTCAAGTCTCTGATTGATATTGGCAAGAGTTGCTTGAATAACATCTAGGGTAGCAAAAATATCAGAATTGTCCATTTCAGGTCGGGAAGGTCTAAGGTTCTTAATTGGGTGATTTGGGAGGGATAAAAAAGGCTCGTCAGGCTCTGTGATGGTGCTGCGAAGACACATTCACCAAATGTTGAAAACTAGAGGTCATGTGTCCTATTTTTTTTTTTATTTATAAATGAATCTGACGTGATATAAAAAAAACAAAATAAAATATAATAAAAGACTCTAAATAATCCTAAATGAATGCAAAAATAATACCTAAATGATGCAAGAACAAGGGTTTTAAGAACCTTCGCTCTGATACCAAAATAATATAAAACGTAATCCTACATAGAAATTTTCAAGAATCTTAAAAGATTAATTTTACCAACATGTAATGCGGATCAAGTTAGAAATTGAAACAGTTCATCGGTTCGATGGATTTTCAAGAATTGAATTATGTTTAACAAGCTCAATTAATAATTCAGTTCTAACAATCAATGATTATATCCCTAAGCATTTTTAGCAAGTAAAAGATTCAATATTGATTCGTACTCTAATTAGGCAAGTAGAACACTCGATCTTAATATTTGTTGTTGACAGTTAAATAGAATAATATAATAGAGATGATAAAGCAGTATAACACAAATATTTGAAAAGTGGAAAGAGTATATCGAGGTTCGAAAATATGGTACCACGTGTTCTGCTTCTCACACAGAGATCCAATATCTTATCCAAAACACCAAACATCAAAGCTATCCAATCAACAAAAATCAGATCCGATCTGACCCGCTCGTGATGTGCGCTCGGGAGGAGGTCGACGGCGACCAGTTGATGGTGGTGGGTTGTGCCGACTACCGGTGGGAGGTGAGTAGGAGGCGGTTGTCAACGAGGCAGCGGCCGGCTTGAGCGGCGGTGGGTTGGACGGGGCGTCGAGGATGGGTAAGGGCGACTCCGGATTAGGGTGTTCGGGGTGGTGATGTGACGGCAATGGAGGTTTGGGACGAGGTTGTTCGAGAGGTGGTTGGTAGGCGACGGGAATGGTCGCTCGAGTGGGGGCAGATCGAAGAGGAAGGAGGGGGTTGGGCTTCGGGATCAGTAGGGGAAGATGGAGAAGAGAGAGAGAGAGAGAGATTAGGTTGGAGTAAGGTTAATTAATTTGGAGATTAGGGTTAGGGTTTGAATAAAGATTTAGGGGATTTTGGTGTAGTTTTAAAGTTTACCACAAACCCGAAAAATTTTATTAGGATTTATCACAAACCCTAATAATTGGATCTCAATAGTAGCACACAAAAGAGGGATGGAGAGAAAAACTCAACACAATGATTTTTTTAAATCAATAATAGCATACTTTCTCATTAATTTCAAGGCTTATATATAGGCTCTAAGCAAATCTTGATACAAATCTCAAAATATTCTAAAATCTTAAAAATATTCTAACACATAAATTTTTTTTACATATGGCTATAATTGCCAAAAACAAATATGGTCCTGAAATAAAATATTAAACTAAATAGAATGGATGTCCTCATCAGTAGGGTTTCTCTTTATCTCTCCCTCTCTCAATGATGGCTGATATATATTTCTTTTCTTTCCACATAACCCTAAAATCGTACACAATACAATATATATAGGTTTTCAAAATTTCTAATCTCAGCCGCTCATCAATCATCTCCGCGATGGTTGACCGCAACACAGAGACGGTCGACCGGTTCATGCCTTCGACTGTACAGGATCTAACAGAGAGTGGGTCGGTCAACTCGCGGTCAACTGGTCACTCTTTCAAGTATATAGGGTTGCAACAAAGAGCGAGACGGTCGACTATGCGGTCGACCGTGCACTGCCTGAAAATAGTCGGTCGGGGGTGCGGTCGACTGCAACTCTGCCTGTAGCCTCAGATTGTTCTTGACCTGTTTGCTCCCACTTCGACTCTCCTTGTCTCTCTTTTTCAACCCCATTATCGTGTATTTGGATCCACAAATCCCAACAATCTCCCACTTGGAGACATATACACGAAGTATCTAACCTGTTCTTTATTCATCCATTGGCCTAGTCTATGCCTGTGCCTTTGCGAGTCTCCTCATCAAACAACCTGGAGACAATCCAATAGCAGTATAACAGAACTGATGTTTCCTGCTATCCATTACCTTTGTGAGGATGTCCGACGGATTCTTAGTGCCAAGAATCTTAGATAGTTTCAACCATTTCTTCTCAACCGCTATTCTAATAAAATGATACCTCATTTGAATGTGCCGAGTCCTAGAGTATATGTCGAGTTTTTTGCCAAGAAAAATTTATTTTGACTGTCACACCATAACTTACCTATGGGTTGCTTTATAAGCTCTGAAATTCACAACATGTCTTTCGTTGCTTCTGTAAGTGCCATATGCTTTGACTCTGTGGTTGACTGTGCTACAACCTTTTGTAACTGCGAAGCCCAACTTACAGTTGTTCCTCCAACTGTAAACACATCATGTAGTACTTCTGCAACCATCACGATCACCATGGAGAAAAATCTGCATCCACATAACCATGTATTTGCAAAGAATCTCCCCCAAAATAAAGAAAAATCTGAAGTACTTGCTAGATATCTAAGAATCCACTTTACTGCATCCCAATGTTGTTTTCCTAGATTCTTCATGTAATGACTGACAACTCCTACTGCTTATGCGATGTCTGGTCTTGTAGACATCATCGCATAAATCAAACTAACAACGGCTGAGGCATAAAGAATAAGAGCCATTTCCTCCATCTCTACCTCCGTTTTAGGACACAAGTCCATCGATAACTTGAATTGAGCAGCCAAGAGACAAGTTACTGGCCTCGCGCCATCCATATTGAATCTCTTTAATACCTTCTTCACATAGTCCGCTTGAGATAACCAAAGCTTCTTGCTTTTTCTGTCTCTACTAATCTTCATGCCGAGGATTTACTTTGCTTCACCCAAGTCTTTCATCGAAAACTCTGATGCTAGCATCTTCTTCACTTCCTTGATCTTCTCCATACATGAACCTGCTAACAACATGTCGTCCACATACAATGCCAAGGTAACTTATCATTGTCCTCATATCTACGAACATACACATAATGATCTGTTTTGCATCTATCGAAATATTTTCCTCTCATAAAGCAATCAAACTTCAAGTACCATTGTCGTGGTGCTTGTTTGAGCCCATAAAGACTTTTCTTTAGTCGACACACCATGTCTTCTTTCCTTTTAGCTTCAAAACCTGTGGGTTGTTTCATGTACAACTCTTGTTTGATCACCATGGAGAAATGCTGTTTTCACATCCAACTGCTCTAAGTGTAAGTCTCCAACTGCTACAATACTAAGCAGAACCCTGATTGAAGTCATTTTCACAACCGATGCAAAGATCTCACTGTCATCAACACCTTATCTTGAAGAGAATCCTTTTACAACAAGTCTCGCCTTGTACCTCTTACTACCATCTGTCTCATCCTTGACTCTAAAAATTCATTTGTTCATAAGAGCCCGTTCCCTGCAGGTAACTTGGTTAACTCCCAAGTTTAGTTATGTTCCAAAGAGTTCATCTCGTCCCTAATGGCTAACTCCCACTGAATTCGAGCATCATCCCTCAAAGCCTCCTCATGAGTCTCTGGCTCTCCTAAATTCGTGTACAGAACATGCTCGTGAACAATACTAGCTGATAGATCAAATATCTTGGTTGATCTTCTCTCTCGTGTCGATCTCCTCAATGTAGGTACCGGTTCACCGACCGATTCAGGTTTCCCAAACTGCTCTGACTGTACCTGTTCGTCTTGGATAACCTGCTCATTCTCAATAGGTTCACCATGAACCTCCTATGCTGCCTATGGTACATGTACATGCTGCTGCACTATAAGGCCCCCACCATTAGGACCACCTTCAGAATCTGAGTCTGAACCATAATTTGGCTCTGAACTGATTGTACTGTCTTGACCTGTGTGCCTGTCCTTGTATAGAACATCTTCATTGAACACTACATTCCTACTACGAATGACCTTGTTATCCATAAAATTTCAAAGTCTGTAATCATTCTGATCGCCGCCGTAGCTAATGAATACACACCTTCTGGATTTAGAATCCAGTTTCTTTCTTTCTTCCCTGTCAATTAGTGAATATGTAATACAACCAAACTTTCAAATACGAATAATTGACAGTTTTACCTTACCATAGTTCTAGTGGAATGGCCCCGTCAAGGGCACCAGACGAGCTACGGTTAATCAAGTACACTGCTGTATCCACTGCACCGGCCCAAAGATGGACCGGAAGACCAGCATGAAGTCACATGCATCTCTTCCTTTCGAGTATAGTGCGGTTCATTCTTTCTGATACACCATTCTCCTGTGGAGTCTTGGGATCTGTCTTGATTCCTTTGATACCTTTGCCAGATAGTCAACAAACTCTTTGCCTGTGTACTCACCTCCATTGTCGGACTTTAATGTTTTCACTTTGTAACCCATCTCATTCTCAACTCTGGCCTTCCAAGCTTTGAATGCATTAAACACCTCTGATTTCTCGCGAATTGCATGAACCCAAACTTTCCTTGTAGCATCATCAATGAATGTAACGAAGTATCTCTTACCACTATAAGAGAATTCTTGAGCTGGACCCCACACATCTGTATGTACCAACTCTAGCTTCCCAAGCTTTTTCTCACGCTCACTCAACTAAAAGCTAACTGTCTTCTGTTTGCCCATCACGCAGTTCTCACAGAAATCTATCTCAACCTTCTTAAGTCCCGGCAAAAGATCCCTAGAACAAAGCTGCTTGACACCCTTTTCACCAAGGTGCCCCAACCTGACATGCCATAGAATTGAAAAGGAACTACCTGCTAATGCTGTAGCAATGATATCACCTGAATCACCTCCTTTGAGTAAGTAAAACGCATCACCACATTTTCCTTTTGCCACCAACCTGGCACCTGTAGTCACCTTCCATTCTTCATCCCCAAAAGTTGTTATGAAGCCTTCTTTGTCTAGTTTACTAGTTGAGATTAAGTTCTTCTTCAAACCTGGAATATGTTTTGTGTCATTCAAGACCAATTGCCCACCATTGCGAGCCTTCACTTTCACTGTGCCTCTACCCACAACTGGACATATTTGCCCATTGCCAACTGAAACTGCACCAAAATCACTGCCCTGTAATCCTAAAAAACATCCCTCATGGATGTTCAATGATGAGAAGCACCTGAGTATATATACCAATCATCTTGCATAATATTAAATCCAGCAGATAAACACAATTCATCTTGCTTGTGTTTTCTTATACTCCTCGCATTGGTCTCTCCCATGTCCCGCCTTTTTACAGTACCAACACTCACCATTGCGATGTCTGGTTCTTGACTTTGACCAGTGATTCCTGCTTTGTAAATTTCCTCTATTGTTACTTCTACCACGGTTATTAACTGACAGCGCGGCATTGCTAGGATATGACACCGAAGTCTCTCCATGTCTCTTCCTTCTTGCATCCTCATTCATGATGCTGCTTATAACTTCTTTTAGAGTTGTCATATCAGTCATGGTGCTTGTAACTGTCTGCTCTACTGTGGCGTAACTATTGGGAAGACTGAATAACAACAATGCTTGTGCCCTTTCCTCAAACTTTAAACCTGACAATTCCATCTGATTGTAAACCTTACAAAAATTATTGATGTGCTCTGCAACCGAACCCCTTTCCGACAACTTCAAGTTGACCAACTTTTTTAGGTGTAGGATCTGGTTCGCTGCATTCGGTTTCTCAAACATATTTGTCAAGATATTCATTGCCTCCTTCACGGTCTTTGCCTTCTCAATATGAAATAGCGACTTCCTACTCAGCGACAACTGAATCTGTCAAAGTGCTTTCTGATCCAATCTATTCCAAGCTGCTAATGCAACCGGATCGACTTCCGCCCCTTTTGGCTTCAAACCAAACAATGGATCATCTAGATCCTTCTGTCGGAGATACGCAATCATTTGGATTTTTCACATTGTTAAATCTATTCCATCGAACTCCTTAACTCTACTCTTGTCCCCCAACTCAATCAACGTTACCAACCTAGTGCTCTGATACCACTTGTTGAGTTTTAACTGCGGAATAACTCACCAACGAGGTGCAAGAACAATAAAGTCAAAAGCAAGAGAGCAAAGCACAACCAAAAGCAACACACAAGAACACACGAGATTTTTTTGAGGTTCACCCAATGCAATGGCTACTTTCCTGCGTAAAGGCACTCCTGCAATTTTCACTAGAAAAATAAAGAACAAGTTTACAAATCTCTTAAGAACTCACCACCAAGGTGTAGAGTTTCTCTCTATCTCCTTTTCTCTCAATGACGGCTGATAGATCTTTCTTTTCTTTTTACATAACCCTAAAATCGTACACAATATATATAGGTTTCCACAACTTCTAATCTCAGCCGCTCATCAATCAGCACTGCAACGGTCAACCGCAACACAGAGACGGTCGATCGGTTCATGTCTTCGACTATACAGGATCTAACAGAGAGTGGGTCGGACGACTGAGCGGTCGACCGGTCATCCCTTCAATTTTACAGGGTTGCAACAGAGAGTGAGACGATCGACTGCGCCGTCGACCGTGCACTGCCTGTACATAGTCAGTCGGGGTGCGGTCGACCACGCGGTCGATCACAATTCTGCCTGTAGCCTCAGACTGCTTTTGTCCCGTTTTCTCCTACTGCGATTCTCCTCGTCTGTCTTCTTCAACCCCATTATCGTGTATTTGGATCCACAAACCCCAACAGAAGGAAACTGATGGGAGAGATCGGAAAAACCACGTCCTCGACCAGAGATGAGTGCAGATGGTGTTGGGGTTTCATGAAGAGCAGGAGGGGGTACTCGTGGTAGTTGAACATGGAGATCACGTCGAGAGGGACTAACATTGGTGGCGAGGATATGAGAGCGTATACCTTCAAGATATGGACGAATATTGCCCAAGGCAAGACCGACAAGAAGAGCCTCACATTGCTGTTGCTGGACAAAAAAATTGGTAGGGTATAGGTGATAGATCTTCCATTCTTGTAAGAACTGATTGAAGCGGGATAGACAGGCATGAATGTCGTCACCTTGCTTCGTCTCAATGGCATCACAAAAGATATCATACATGCACTGCATATTATTGGAAGAGGAATACATGATATGAATGGTATCACAGATCTCTTTGGCTGTGTTGAGGAAAGTGATGGAGGTTTAGATGTCCTGGTCCATACAATTGGTCATCATATTGACAATCAAGTAATTATCGCGATCCCATATATGGGATCTGTAGGCAGAGGAGCTGGGTCAGTGAGATGATGGTACATCTCTCGGCCTTTGAGGAAACGCATGACAGAACGGGACCATGTCATAAAGTTGTTGTGATCGGAGGGATTCTCAGTGGTCATACGTTTGACCTTCAAGAGAGAAGGAGAATTGGTCATCAGTTGAGGAGAGGAAGTCTCCATCGGAGGAGGAGGAGGAGGAGAAGTCACCGTTGAATTATCGGAGGTCGTAATAAGAGCAAATCTAGATTAGATCTGAAGAAGAGAATGGGTGATGAGGATGAGTGAAGAGGCCATAAAAAATTGACACGTATTACAGAACAGTGCGCATCACGAGGCATTGAAGTGTTTTTTTTTACTTGACTTTTTTTTATCGACTTTTTTAATTTTTTTTTAAAAAGAAAAAAAAGGAAAAGAGAGAGAGAGAAGGAGTGTTACAAGGTTCGGATTTCAGGTGCCATGTGGGTGCGGGTTGTGGAGGAGGATTCAGGTGTGGAAATGAGAAGGTAGATTAAGGTTTGGGTGCGCAGTGGAGGCGGCAGCGGCAGTGGGCTGGGGGTTGGCGATGGCGGGTGAGGAAGGGGTAGCAGTCATTGAAGAGGAGAGGGTTGTGATTGGAGACGATCGGGGGTGGAGGGGGAGAGTAGTGGTGGGTTCCGGGATCAGAGGAGGTCGGGAGGTTCGGCGATGGCGGCGGCGTGTTGTGATAGAGGCGGAAGGGCGCAAAGGAGAGGGCGGCGGCGCCTGTGGAGGGAGAGAAGGAGATTAGGGTTAGGGTTTGGAGGAAGGGGATGATGAATAGTAACGTTTTTTTTTTACTGAAAAGAGAGAAACCTAATTCTTTATGAAATTTTTTTGTGTATATTTTTCCAGCTCTGATACCATATAAAATTATAGACCGAAAAGAATACTTTATTGGATTACTCATAACCGAATATATAGCCTCCTATATATAGGAGAGTATAAAGAGCAATCTAAGTTTATTTCAAATGTTGGACTAATGCTAAGACTACTTTAACAATACTATTGCACGGTGAAACCACAAATTAAAGTGCATGTGTATGTGTGATCCCACTTGGCAACTATTCATAATCTGAATTTATAGTTTTTTTTTTCTTCCATCTGAAATGGCCTCGTAAAACCCTCCCTGCATTTCGGTAATTAGTTTTAAAAAAAAGCAGAACAAAAGTGAGTATCCATTACAATTAAAAAAGGAATATAGGCTGTTGGTTAGTCGCTTCTTGTTGACATGATCCTTCTCCTACCTAATGGCATTTAGTTTTTCCTATTTTTCCAAAGAGGAAGAGGGAAGACAGTCCATGTGCTTTGTTTTGAGGCTGAAAAACGGCGAGGACTGAGCAATCACGGTATTGTACTTAGCTATGAAATAGGCAAATCACCGAAAAAAGAAACAGCTATGAGTTAAGGTGCTTGTAATCTTTACACATGGGTGTTTAATTGAAGGGGCCACCCTTCAAGTGCTATTGTCTATTTTTGATGGCTTGCTTTTGAGATATTGTTTCTCATCAACATTCATATTTGATTTATATTAAATTCAGATCGGGTTACTGTTACAGATATCTTTTGAAAATGACTAATAATCTGAAAGAGTGATTCTTGGACCTCCGGATATGTTCATTTATTCTGATATCAAATTTAGATGTTTTCTGATAGTTCCGAGGTATTTATATTCGTATCCGTATCATAAAAAGATGGATAACATGGAAGGAAAATAAAACAAATATGGATCAGATTTGGTTCAGATTATTTGTAGCGGTTTCACCCTGAATTGAACTGGTGCCAATGTAACTGGAAACCTTCATGGGAAAGACCTGCTAGGATTCTGGGAGCAGTGACAAAATGATGATCAAAATGATCACTTGCTCATAGAAACAAACGTCACAAATCCAAGTATAAGATGATACAAGAAAACTAAACAGTCAACACAAAATATAGTCAGCTAACACTCAAAAACAAAACACAATCAACTTTTGGAGCTGTAAGCACTTGTACTGCGGATCTTCAATCATCCAGCACAGTGACAGATAGACCTGGACTTGGATAAGAAACAGCAGCTGCAGCACCATTAAAACCATTTAGATCAACAAAGAAGTTGATGTTAGCAATAGCTGCACCTTTTGTCTCTTGTTCTCAGGGATAAGTTCTGCCCAACAATTCACCAAGTAGACCAAATTATTAATAACAGAGATAATAGTAGATTTCTTCTTAACAAAACTTGTGTTTTTTTTCTCTTTCCAGGTCACCCAAATCACCCAAATCAAAGCAGTCATAGCAATATCCCAGCTTGTTCTGACCGTTTAAACATAGTGTTTAATTGTCTATTTTCTTTTCTTATTAAATTATTTTGAATACTTCAGTTTTCTTGTCTCATGGATTGATGTATGTAAAAATAGCTCCAGTAGTAAGCAACAAAATATTTTTCTCAGTTCTAAAGAACTTAAATACTATATCTTCTTTTTCTACTTTCCAGAGTAAAAATCCGTCGGAATTGAGGATATATTTCAAGTTGGAAAAACTTGAGGGAATTTATAATTATAGGCTTTTTTTCAAAAAAAAATATAAAAAAGGTGACCTCGTCACCGCTTCATTAATCAAGAATTAACGAAACAAATAGTACAGATAGTAACTTCTATCTGTTCCAAACGGAACAATGAAGAACAAATACAAAGCACAGTCTACATATTTAACTAGTCCTCCCCTAACTAAGCACGTAAACTTGGCATTTACACCATGTTCTCCCACCAAAACCTCTTAGATGTGATTTAAATTTCATCAAAAATCAAATTTGGAATTCAAACTTCATCGACCTAGCTCTCCACCCTGAAGACTCCTTGATCATCCCCCAAACGTTCACCAGGCAACAACCACATCCACAGTCTCTTGCTGGCATACTTACGCCTCTCCACACAACGATGTCGTCGTGTATCTGCCAAACCAGTCCCACCGCGACGCCATCTTTCGAATGCATCAAATCCAGCTCTCAACAGTAGTCGTGTTTTTCAACCGAAAATGAGGAAGTTTGCACTCGCCGAAAGCTCCACTAAATGTACTTTGAATTACAACCAAAAATTCAAATTACACAAGCGTATTCGCCTCACACTTCCCACCTAAAATATGAATTTCAAAAATCTATATTGAAACTCGAATCTCAATTAATCTCCCCCTCCATACTTCTAGTTCAAATTTGAATTTCAAAAACCCTAATTCAAAATTCAAATTTGTACTTTACTTCTCTAACTCAAAATTCAAATTCGAATTTCAAACCCTATTTTGAAATTCAACTTTTACAAATCAATGAATCAATTGTCAATTAATCAATCAATCAATCTAACTTCCTCCCCTTTTCCCCTACCTCTTCTCCGGCCACTCCCTACCACATCGGCCAGTCAAACCCATGACCATCGCCTGTCCAGTCGATCAATCAATCCTACTCGCCTACGACCATGGCCGTCGTCTCCCTCTCCCCACCCCCATTGCTCTCGTCGTGCGCCTCCATTGACCTCCCCCAACGTGCTTCCTCGACGCTGCGACGCTCTCTACGTCCACCGTCGAGCCAAGCCCTGCTCCGACAATCGACGATCCATCCCTATTTGGATTCTCAATGACGCAAGCACTCCTATGTCGGCGTATTCGACCACAGTGCCACTCCGACGAACTCTTGTTGAGCTTACGACGGGCCACTCCTCGACGAGGCCCATAGCCCCTCCAATTTCCCTCACCGACAACCATCGACGTTGTTGACAAGTCACCATCTCCAATCAAAGCCCCATTTCAACTGTCACTCAAAATTGAGATTCAAATTTTTAAACTCAACTCATGGCTCCCCTGCTCCGGCAGCCCACCACCGGCATTAGCTAATGCAGATGGACATTTCCTCAAAGCCCCTCATGACTTCACCTCGACGAGCCCCTCCGACACCTTTAACTGCATATCTTGCCAGGCCGGATCTGATCCAATAAGAGCTCTAGTATAATCTCCCCATATTTATAATTATAGGTTGCAAATATAGTATAAGGCATCGACACAAAAAACAACATATGAGAAGGCTTTTTTTTTATTAAAAGATGACCGAGGTCATCGCTTCATTAAAAAGTACTTAACGAAACAGGAATAAGAAATACATAGAGCCCGCAGGCTAAAATCTCCAAAGACGTTTGATCCGGGCAAACATCCCGAACATCAAACAAAATACATGAAAGTAAAATAGCATCCAATGCATCCATCCCACATCTGGAAACAACTGCCAAAATAGAACCGTCCCCCTGCTAGCAGGCTACTCTGCCCCCTCTCCTGAACGCATCTTTTTCCTGGATCTGTTGAGGCCTGTCCATTCATAACGACAAAAGTCAATTTTTTGCAATAAGGAGGAAAGAGAATGACGAACGCTATTGAAACAGAAATCGTTGCGGTCTAGCCATAGGTTCCACAATACGGACGCCACAACTATTTCCCACTGTAGTCTAACCTCTTTTGTAATCCTGATATTTCTAAGTTCCCCCCAAACCTCAGCACTAGACCCCGGGCAGTGTAATACTCCGAACGAAATACCCACTTCCCCTCAGACCCATCTAGCTCTATGACACTTGAATAAAATATGATTTGTATCTTCTTCTTCAGACATACATGTACTACATAACGTACTTTCCACAATATCCCGCTTTCTCAAATTAACCCTGGATAGACTTGCATCGTTTTCCACCAACCAAAGGAAAACTTTCACTCTGGAAGGAACGCTAGTACCCCAAATCACCTCCGTAGTCTTGTTTCTAATACCACCATCATTAAGCCTTTTGTATAAGGAGGAAACCGTGAACTTTTCATTGGCCTCCAACGTCCACCATCTCTCGTCTTCCGACTGTTGGGTGTAATTCCCTTCTATCCGAATGAAATTATTGACCATTTGCAATTGAACGATCGCATCCTGTTCCAGTGTATCCTTGACCTCTAATCTCAATTTGGAGTTCTTCCAAACGTTGTAGACCAACGAGTCTTTGTTCAGAGCTGCTTCTGCCGCTGCTGGGAAAATGCTCATAAGCGAATTACTACCACACCACTTGTCTTTCCAGAATCTTGTTTTCCTGCCATCTTTTATCCTACAAAGAGTATTGTTGTGGTAAAGCTCCCCCATTCTGTAAACCCCTTTCCAAAAGAAAGGTTTTCTACTATGGATGCCTTTTCCCCCAAATCTGAATTTCTTCCTTGTCCGGTAATTAGTAAGAGACTTGCACCACCAATTATTATGCTGTTTTGCCATCTTCCACCACCACTTACTAAGTAAAGCCCTGTTCATGTCTCTGAGATTAATTATACCCAAACCTCCGAACTCCTTCCTTTTGCAGATCCTCCCCCAGCTAACGAGATGTATCCCTTTCCCCCCTCGTTTGTTCCTTTCCATAGAAATCTCCTTCTAAATCTGTCTATCTTGTGGATTACCCATGCCGGTAATTCGTAAATAGACATAAGGTAAATGAGGATACTGTTGATAACTGCGTTAAGCAATGTGATCCTACCTCCCAACGTCAGGAATTGCCCTTTCCACCCTGCTAGTCTTTTCTCGATCCTATCGATAAGTAATTGCCAATCTTCCTTAGTAAGCCTCCCTGGCCTGATGGGGATCCCAAGATACGTAATCGGGAATTCTCCCCTATTGCATCCCAACAACTGTTGGATCATAGGGATGGGAATGGAGCAGCGTTCGCTCAATTGGATTATGCAACTCTTCTTGAAATTTACCTTCATTCCAGACCACGCCTCAAAGCACTTCAAAACCGATCCCATCGCTATGATATCCTCTTTAGACGACGTCCCAAACAATAGCGTATCATCTGCATATTGCATAATAGAAATCGGCTCGGATAAACCCCTGATATCAATTCCAAAGTGATTCCTCTCCTTGTTCTCGTTGGCAATCATCTCCGGCAGTCCATCAGCAACTATTGCAAATAACAACGATGACAGAGGATCCCCTTGATGAAGCCCTCTCTTGCATTTGATCTCTTTACCCTGAGATCCGTTAACAATAAGGGATGATTTACCACCTCTGATGCAAAGGAATATCCACTTTCTCCACCTTTCCCCAAATCCTTTAAGTAGTAGGGTTTCGTCCACTGAGTCCAATTCGACTGAGTCGTAAGCCTTTTGAAAATCCACTTTAAAGAGGAAGCCATCCGTTTTGTCTCTGCTTGCTCTGAAGACAGCTTCGTGGGCCGATGCCACGCTATCCATGATGTCTCTTCCTTTAATGAAACCGCTCTGTGACTGTCCAATAATATCATTAAGTAGTGGCCCCAGTCTGTTAGCCAATACATTGGTAATGATTTTAAAGGAACCATTCAGTAGACTGATTGGTCTGAAGTCCCCAACCTCTTTAACCTCAGCCTGCTTGGGGATCAACACAATGTTCGCATAGTTCAGACGATCTAAATCAGTTTCCCCTTGTAAAAATCTCGAACTATTCGCATGAAGTCCCCTTTGATGATATTCCAATAGATCTTGTAGAAGAAAATCGGGAAGCCGTCTGGGCCCGGAGCTTTATCTGATCCCAGGCTATTGATAGCGGAGATAACCTCTTCTTCTGTGAAAATGCTTTCGATCTTATCAGATCCATTAAGCCTAGAATCCAGCCACATATTCTGATTCAATGAACACCTATGCTCTCTTCTTTTACCCAATAGGTCCCTGTATTTATCATGAAGATGTTGTTTAATTCTATCTTCATTCTCGCACCACCCTCCTTCCACCTTAAGCCCAGAAATGTGATTTTTACGCCTTCGACCATTGGCTATCTTATGGAAAAATTTAGTGTTGGCGTCTCCTTCCATCAACCACTGGAATCTTGAGCGTTGCTTCTAATAATATTCCTCCATCTTCCCAATATGTAGAATGTCTTGTCTATTCCTGCATAGCTCCTCTAATTCAGTCTTTATAAGATCTCTTTCCTCCTCTATGATTTCTAAATGTTCAATCCTCTCTCCTATTTCTTCTTTTAGTCTCTGATTCTGCCCAAATTCCATCCTAGCCCAGTGCTTCAATTTTGAATGTAATCTCTTGGTCTTTTGAATCCAACATCCCACTGCCGAATCTGGCGAGGTAGGCGCGTTCCAGCTTTTCTCAATAATCCTCTTTGATTCTTCACACAATTTCCATGACTTCTCAAACCGAAATTAATGTGTTTTCCTTCTTTCCCCTTTCTCGCTGTCCAGAGCTAAAGGAGTGTGATTAGAAGTAAATCTGACCAACGCTCTGACCTTGGCTAATGGGAAAACATCTTCCCATTCTGAGGAGATTAAGATTCTATCTAATTTTGCCAAGGTTGAAACCGCTTGTAAATTTGACCAAGTGAATTTCCTATTCGAGGGATTGATTTCACCAACTCTAAATCCTCGATCAAGGCATTGAATTGGTCCCTGTCACCCCTCGGAGCTCCTTTTCCTAGGTGCTCAAACTAAAACCTTATAATGTTGAAATCTCCACCCACAACCCACGGACCCTTACACCTTCCTCTAATATTCCTAATCTCGTCCCAGAACAAATTTCATTGGGCTGACTCATAGGGACCGTAGATTGTAGTAACGGTCTGAATCCAACTATCAATTCGTCTTCTAATAGTAATCGTGATGGAAAATTCTCCCGAAATTTCGTCTATAATCTCGAACACCGTAGGATCTATTCCTATCGCTATACCCCCTGAAAACCCTCGCGACGGCTTAAATCTCCATTCGAAAGCTCCTATACCTTTAATGCTTTGAAAATCAACTATATTAGGAAATTCAACCTTAGTTTCCTGAAACGCGCAAATGGACGGTCTGTATCTAATGATAGTATCACTGATTAGCCTCTTTTTTGATTTCTGCCTCATCCCCCTCACATTCCAAAAAATGTAAAACATTAAAAAAAACTAAAACCTTTAACCCCTAAACTCTAGAACTCCATGCCCAACTTATTCTCTCTGTCGAGATTTATCCCCTCTAATAATATTGACGTGAAACATTTGTTCATCCCTGTTGGACCCCATGGCTAGACCGTACAGACTCGCAAAATAAATGAGAGAATCATCATTTAAAAGATCTAATACTGAAAAATGACCAAATGGAATACCTTGACAGGCCGAAGTTGGCTCTCTAGTCTTTGCCGCTGCTCTAATCAAGTCTTCTTCACTTGGTCCACTCGATCCCCATTTATCTAACTGCCTCTTGCTCTTTCGCTGCGAATCTCCCATATATTTAACACCGCTACCCCCTGCGCTTTCTCCTACTCCGCCTCCTGCCAATTCTCTAACCTGTCTTTCCCATTTCTCGTGCTCCGAGTCATATGCACTTCCCCCGCTATGTAGACCATCCAAAGCCCCTATCATACCATTGATTTGTTCCGAGTCGAACGCATCCTTACTATGGTCTACTGACTGCTCCGACACACCGTGATCGACCATGTTGCCCTCCCCAATACCGTTCGAAACTTCCAAGTGAATATTTTCATTTCCCCCAATATCCTGTTGATTCTCCACTGGGCTCAATTCATCATTTAACAGATTAACCTGTGGCCCATCTGCAATAGCCTCTGGCCCACGATCCCCTTCGTCCACCAAAGGGTCGATCAACAGAATAGGATCTTGGTGAACTGGAAGTAGCGGCCCAAGCCCACTCCCCAGGCCCATCTCAGCAACCGACTGTTCTTCTTCCTTTCGAATTGATGCGCCAATTCCTCCTTGCCGTACGATAGCTTCAATAGCCTTTTGGATGGAGACCTAGATGTCGTCCTTCGTCAGAAGCGCAATTTGAGGGACCTCCATAAAAGTTCGCATCGCAGCTTCGTTACCCACAGTCGACGCGCCTTTCAAAATCCCTGGCATACGATTTCTCCTGACATTGCTCTCTGTCCCTTCGTTCTGAACCCCCTTCCCTTCGCGCCGCTGAGGTACTGCCTGCCACATAGCTATCTCCCTATTCCCTTTTAGTCGTACATCTTTTTGTGAGATGGATTTCAAATTTGAGCCGTACTGATCATCAATCTTGAACTTCTCCTTGAGGGAAGATGAACGGCCAAGATCTAGATCCTTGGGATCGGACAGTCCACCGTCATCGTCTACCTTCGATCTACCCTGTTCCCCAACTTTTTTTTTCTGTCGTCTGAGCACTCTTCCTCCTCCCGCATTGAAACTTTCCCAAATGATACGTTCTTCTTCCTCTCCATGATCAGCTTCATTTCATAGAACTCCCCATCGAACTCCGCCTGAACCATCGATGGAATGTCAGAGAAATTATCGCAACCCACTTTAATGCGCGTAAATTCCCTCCGCTCTTGAGTTATCGTAGCTTTATCGACCTCCTGCAGAAATCCAAAACCTCAAACGAGATTCTGGAAACCAGAGCGGAGCCAACAATGGAAGGGGAAATTGAAGAGATGGATCCAAATCGACAGCAAGTCGCTCGCATTCAGAGCTCCGACTTTGCGCGACCATTGAGAAAAAGTAACGTAGAAGTCTTCAGAGCCCATTCCCCTCTTGCCCAGCACTTTGTTCAACCTCCCTTCGTCGTGGCAATGTACTAAGAAGGAACTGCAGTTAAGACGCTGCACCCTCCATTGAAGAGCTGCATTTGGAGTGATGTTGGCGTAAAGCAGACGTTCTATCTCCTTAACCAGTGGATTGCTGCTCTGAACTTTGATAATGCTGCAAAGCCGAAACCGCCGTTCAAACTCTGCCATGAGCGGAGTTGGGGTGATCATCACCTTCACCATAGATCTTCCTCCAGCGAAGCTTTCTTGGGTTTTACTGCTGTGGGAGTTAATGGAAGCTCTGCCTTTAGGCGCAGAGGACACTGGAGTCGGAGCCCTGTTGAAGCTTGGACAGTCCCGAGAAATGTGACCGGTTCTACGGCAAGCGTAGCGAATCCTTGGTACATTGAGATAGTGTGTGTCCCCATTGAGCACACCTGTGACAGCGCTGGCCGTCCCCCTCCGACGCCGACTCGTTCCTATGCTGCTTCCTTGTTGCTTTGATGGCTTTACGAGCTCGTACCAGAACCCATTCCCCGTCTTGATCCATTTTGGTGATAGTCGGAGAGCTTCTTCTAGCCGAGAGTCTTGCTGGAGGCTCCTTCCTCTCCGACCCCTTGACAGCTTCAAGGTAGGAGATTCGTTGAGAGGGCACCCTATTGCCCTCCCTCTCCTCCGAACCATCTCTCTTTGAGATGCCTTGACCTCTAATCACCTCTTTGCTGTGATGAGTGCTCGTCTTCCCTCTATGGGAAGAATGAGACTCTCTGTGGGATGGTCGACCTCTCAATCTATTCGAGAGCTCAACGTCCCGCCGCTCGTCTACCCTTTTCCTCTCGCTCCTTTCAGTCTCCTCTTCCCTGCTTCGTTTCGCCATGGATCTCCCAGCTCCAGCCTCAGATAGCTCAGAGAATCTGACGTGAGCTCCTGTTAGATGAGCGCTCCTCTGAGAATGTGGGACGCGCGAAACTCTAGCTCCTCTCTCGAAGTGGGAACCTCTCTCGCTATGGAAACCTCTCTCGCTCCTTTGTGCTCCCTCAGTTTTCATTCTCTCTTTATATGAGAATGCTTTATATAGGCATTACAAAACCTTTCACAATTGACCTTCATTTTGGAACAATGTAAAAATAGGAATAAAGATTCGCAGATACTGTGATTTTTTATATTTCTATTGTCTGCCTCTCCTGTTGTTGCAACCTTTGGTTACATTCTTGCAATATATCCTAGTTTAGTTAGTTATCCTAATTTCAACAAGCTTATCAAAATTAGGCACAAACCCGGATGTAAAATATATGTTTGACACTTCAGTATATCGTCCAAGAATTTTTAAAATTATCTTTCATTAGTGAGACAATATCAGGTATTTAGAAATTTCTTCAGAAGTAGCACTATTTATCAAACAGAAAAAAGATGCCATTCAGTAGAATATGTACTCATGTCAAAACTATAACAACGACATAGTACACGTCTGATATTTAAAAAAAAAAAAAAACCATTCCTTCGGTAAAACTGAATAAATTTCAATTTGCAATCAGAAAAAAACACCGGTCGGTATAACTGATCACAAACTGAATCACAAATTCAGAAGCTATAAACTACTCTCTGATTCAATTCTACAAGTTGTGAAGATAATGCGGATTGCTGGTGCTTGTATATAGAGTCTAGCAACTCCCTGTCTGCAGCTTTAGACCTGCGTCTTGTAATTGAAGATAAAATATACTCAATGAAGGTAGCATTACATGTCAACGTGATAGGCCCGTCACTTGGCAGTCCAAACTCTTCTTCAGACATCTTGAAGAGCTCTACAAATACACTGCTCTCGAGGTATGACAAAGGAACCATGAACCTCTTCTGGTCAACTGAATACAGAGTGAAGTGGCCCTTGTTAGCAACCGATGTACTACTGCTTTCATCAGAATCCGAGCAAGCATCAGTTTGTGCTGATAATTGTTTCCTGCTGAAGGCAGCTACACTCTGCCACTTTTTTGACATAGAAATAAACTTCTTGGGACTCAACATTGTTGATTTGAAGATGAAGAACACTGACTTCAGAAATTAGTAATGCTATGGTATTGAGTTTGTGATGAGATGATAAGAATAGCTTCCTGTCTATCAATATATTTAGATAAGAAAAGGCGTTAACAAAGAGCTGTAGGTTGCTGTAAGTGGTTTATGAGAGGAGGCAAAACCATGTGGCGTTATTGGATGCGAAGATAACATTCAAATGGAATAGCTTCGTCTTGTTTTTGGAAATAGCAAAACATGCTGGGTCCAGCAACTTTTATGGATAGCTTTACCATATATCCCTTAATTTGTTAGCTAATATCACTTGTTCTTGTTCTAGGAAGGAATGAAAAATCAAAGGTGAAGAGTGAGATGTTACTTAGAAAAAATTAACTATACACAAATATACATACATACACATAGACAGAAAAAGAGACGCATACAATTTTTTTTTTGGGATCATAAACGGTGGGGCAAAAATCCCCCTTATTTCCATTAATAAGAATTTAACGAAACATACAATCAAAGAATGGAGTATGAAGTTCATGTTACTCAACAAGCCGGGACATAATACTCATATCCCACAAAAAAAGAGAAACCCCCCTAAACAAGAGTTCCTTGCTCAAAATGACCTATCTACAGACACCACAAAAACTCAGAGCAAGACTACCCCGAACCTGCCAGAAAAAGCCGCATACCCAAGCATGTGGCCAACAACTAATCTGCATGCTGATCACTCGCCATCCTGTGTTCCCGCCCTGTCCTCTGAGTCTGCCACGTGTGTAAGATTTGCCACGTCATCATATACCTCCCTGATCCTCTTTCTAGCCTCAGTACTTGCCGTATAAGACCAGAAAATAATATTAGTCTTTATCATGTGTAGTAAATGTTTATGCATGAGGTGTTTGTGTGTGGTTATAAAATTTTTATTGTTCCTTTCTAATCATATAGCCCAACAGGTGGCTGCTACCCCAATCCCCCATGGCTCGCTATTGCTATTACAAACATTGAGCTTCCTCCATGATCCCCAAGCAGACTGAACTGAGTTCGGTATGGGTGTAAATATACAGAATCTACGCATCAAGTCTTTCCATAATGGTATAACGTATCGACATGTCATGAACAGATGGTTGTTGGGATTGGGTCGTCAACGAACGCCTGTTGTCGCAGCAGAACTAAATAGAACAATGAGGAAGTCGAAGTAGATGAGATAAATCAATTGAACAAGCAAGTAGATCCACCAATTTAACACAAACACAACGACGATTTATCCCGATTAGTTTTTGCTTAATTCGGGAGAAAATATAGAGAGATCTGATATTCAACTAGAAGAGATTACATGGAGTTACTGATTCACTCAATATAAGGAATTAAACTCACTCACCAAGAACTATCTCTCTCAAGCCTCTCTTTACAATGGAGAAAATATCAATGAAGTACTCTACTATCATATTGGAGGAGTAGAGTATATATAGAAGAATAGAGAGAATCTTAGGTTTAATCTTGATTCTCAGTCGTCCGATATAACCTGAAGAAGAAGCAACTGAATATGAGCCGTACGATCTAACTTGAAGTTGCAGATTGGGCTGAAATGACCTAACAAATCGAGGCTCAAAACGAACATAGCGTCGCGGTCGGTCGACCGTCCAACAAGACCGGTCGACCGTCCTCCTCTCGGCCAAACCTTGTGCAACTGCGGTTGGGTGTGCGGTCAGGGGGTGCGGCCAACAGCAACTTTGGACAGTCGACCGCAACTCTGCCTGCACTATTGCTGCTCTGTTTTCTTCTACTCTCTTCAACGCTTCGACCTCCGTGCTTCATCTTACCTTCTTCTAGTCTGAACCACGAGTATTCAGTCAGGACACATTCCTAACAATGGTTTCCCGTTTTCCTTTTCTGATCGCACATGATGCATTCGCTCGGACCCTGCCAATTACGTCTAGCCAAGTTATCTCTAGTTAAAATTAGTTTCGACTAGCCAGCCAGTTAAAAACGCGGACCTTCAATGGTACCTTGATTTTCCACACAAAATCGTGCACCTGCACTCCCCCATCGTGGATTAGAGCGTACGCCAATTTAACCGAGAACTGGCCACCAATTTTCGCCCCCTATTAGGGGTGGGCATCGGTCGGTATCCGACCTAATATGGACCATCCACCATCCATCCAAAGAAGATCGGTTTTTAAATTTTCTCATCCGCATCCAATCCGAACCTTAATTGGATCGGTTTCCATCCAAGCCGATTAAGCTCGGTTTGGATTGGACTGGATGGTCGGTTTGGCGTGCTACTTTTCACCTTCAACATCATTCATAATTTTGTTGAAATTTAAAAGATCAACTTTAATTAAACTTAAGAAACAACCTGCTATTTGTTATTCAGAAATTAATTTAAAATGAAGATTTATAAAACCACAAGTTGTTAATGAATTTTGCACTAATTATTTGAGATGATGACGTTTAAATGAGTGAGATAAACTGCTTTTTCACTTGCATATTTCTGTAATCTTAGTTTATTATCATAAAAGAAACATCAATAACCATAGCTAATTGAATTTCAAGTGCAATAAAAAAAGATTTAGAAAATAATTTCAGCTTGACTTGATTAAAGTAACTACTAAATGTTACATCAACTTTATGATTCTATTAAGTTAGATCACACTGTAAATCAAGCATTTCTCAACAACATAACACATAGGATTATGGAGAACCAAAAAATAAGTAGAACAACTGCTCGGTTTGTATTAAAGAAATTAAAAAATACTGTTTGTATCTCAAGGAAAATGAGAAATGACTATTTGTATATTCAAGAAATTAAAGGAGAGCTATATATTTTATGGACTTATGCATAAAGGTATGGTCGGTTCGGTTTCATCGGTTATTTGAAAGCCTCATCCAACAACCGAACCGGTCCAATTGGTTATTGAAGATCAAGAACCGATCCAATCCAAACCCCCAATTGGTTCGGTTAAAAACTGGTCGGTTCGGATTGGATTGGTTCGGATTGGTCGGTTTGGATAATAGTTGTCCACCCCTACCCCCTATATGAGTTTGTCCTGTCTGTTTTCAGTTACGTAAAAACTGTATGAGATCCCTCTTCTAATTTCTCACATTCCTGCTCAAGTAACCATTCATTCTCGGCTTTCAGGCTTCGTTCAACCACTGACACGTCACACAGTCGTTCTTATCTATTGCATACTTATATACCTCAAGGAATCTTCTTTTTAAGTTAATGGGGCCGTACCACCTATCTTTCCAAAAAAACAAATCTCTGCACCGTTTCCGATAGAGAACATTGTTCCAGTTAGGAAAATGTCTTTCGCGCGCGATACTCCTCGCCAAAATCCGGACATGGACGCAAAATTCTTCAGTTTTTGGTGCAAACTACCGTTTCTAATGTATACTGCCTTGACTAAAGTCGCCCACTTCGCCTTCCTTCATGTGGCGATTTTCTACCACCACTTATATAAAAGTGCTCGGTTCATTTGTCGTAGGTTGATGACACCTAACCCTTCGAACTCCTTTCGTCTTCAAACCAACCCCCATTTGATTAGCCGGTATCTCATATCAACAATAATAATTAGATTGACAGCTTGATTAGTGGAGAATCAGATTGACAGCTTGATTAGTGGAGAATCAATAGGAATATATTCAGTTTTGGTAAATCTGTTGATAGCTTGATTAGTGGAGAATCAGTAGGAATATATGATCAGTTTTGGTAAGTCTGTTGATAGCTTGATTAGTGGAGAATCAGTAGGAATATATATTCAGTTTTGGTAAGTCTGTTGATAGCTTGATTAGTGAAGAATCAGTAGGAATTTGTTAGCTTGATTTACTCCAATATCAGATCTGGTAAGTTGTATATATATACTACCACATACTAATAACAAATCAATCAAGTTATTTACAATCTCTCTTCTTCTTTATGGTATCAGAGCAAAAACGATCCTGCCCTCTTTCTCTCTAATTAAGGACGCCGCTCCTTACTCTAACCCTCACCCTTGCCTCCAATGGCCAACGACAGCACCTCCTTCATTTCCAACCCCTATGAACCTTCCAAACCCTTTGCCTGTATCACTCTTATCAGTGTCACCAAGCTTCTCCCCACCAATTATCTTAATTGGAAACTCCAAGTTGAAGCTCTCCTTGATGGCCATGATCTCCTCAAATATCCAGATGGATCCTTCCCCGCGCCATCGGAAACAATCTCCACCACTGCATCGCCTCCAGTGACGACCCCAAATCCTGCCTATCAGACATGGCGTCGACAGGACCGCCTCATCTATGGCGCCCTCCTCACCACTCTCTCCAATGAAGTGGCCTCCCTGGTGTCTCAGACAAAGACGTCGCATGATCTTTGGACCCTTCTCAAAAGCACCTATGCCAAGGCATCCCGCAGTCATCTCAAGCAACTAAAGGAGCGTCTCCGTACTGCTTCCAAAGGTACACAATCCATCACAACCTATATGCATTCCCTGAAGCAAACAGCAGATCTTCTTGCATCACTTGGATCTCCTGTCTCTGTTGAAGACATGACTGACCATGTCTTGCGCGGTCTCGACGACGGCTACAGAGCCGTCATTGACGGTGTGAATGCAAGGGACATCCCAATCACCTTTGATGACCTCCTCGAGAAGCTTCTCATCCAGGAACTCTCCATCGTTGCTGCTCAGAGACAGAATCCTGCTCCAATTACAGCCTTGAGTGCTGTAGAACCCCGTATTTTCAAATATTATTTTAATTATTTGAAAATGAATTTTAAATGATTTTGAGTATTTGATAAATATTTTTCTAAAGATTTATCTTTTGTACACGTGCAAAACACGTGCAAATGACTTTTTAGAAGTTTGGAAAATTAAGTTTTCTTTATGAAAAATCATTATTTATTATTTGAGAATTATTTAGTATTTTTCCCAGATTTTTCTGAAATTAATTATGCGTATTTGCAATTTTTGAGAAAAGAAGGACTTATTTGCAAAATTGACAATTTCAAGGGTTAAAATGCAAATTATAATTTCTGGGCATTCCGATCAGTATTTGTTGAAGTTTAGAAACATATTTTTCTATTAGACCCTAATTTAAATTATATTTGATTTAGTTTTCAAGGATACAATTATATATGTAAGATATACTCTTAAAAGGATTATTTTGCAAATTGGGTGAAAACCCTAATATTTTAATCCGGCATATATAAGGGAAATCCCTTTCCCAGCCGTCATTCACGATATTCAGAATATTGAGATTTCTTTGAGGAACAAGAAGAGGCTTTTTGGATCTAGCAAGGAGAAGAGCTATTTCGTGGATTTTCTTCAAAACAAGGTGAGTTGGTTTGTTTTGTTTTGCTTTGCTTTGTTTGTTTTGATTGGTAGATGACGTAAGATCTTTGTTATGCTTGTTGTGATCATTATGCCATTATTTTGTTAGTCTCATTGTAAATATGATTCGGATCTTTTATTTGAGATGGAGGATGAGAACTTTTGTTGATATTTGGATCATGTATGAGAAATATTAAGATTTATTGAGGATATGTTGATCTATGAGATCGTATTGATGAGAGACATATTAAGAATTAATTTTGTTGTGATTAGATGGTAAACACCTGGACCTTATGATTGTAAATCAGATTTGGATTAAGTTATGGAAGACTTTTTGTTGAAGAAAAACCCTAATGGGAGAATTGAGAATTTAGATCATGAGAATATGAGATTGGAGAAATTGATTGATTGAGTAATGTAACCATGATGGAGATTGTTGAGAATTGTTCATTTGCCCGAATATAAATTAACTTTATGATCAGTAATTCTTTAGAAAACTTCAAGATGATTTTGTGTTCAGATCTGTAGCCGTCAGTCGACTGATCTGATGTGCAGTCGACTGGTACGAGCTTACAGTGTACTTTTGAGTCTTGAGATTTGTTCGGGACGGTCGACCTAGACTGTGGTCAGTCGACTGACCCTCTGCTTGTGGTTTTGTTCAGTTCTTTCGGGGCAGTCGACTGACTTCTTGGGTAAGTCGACTGGTCATGCCTTAGATTATTTTCGTAAAATGTTGGGATATGTCCTCTGGACAGTCGACTGGTCCATCAAGCAGTCGACTGGTCCTGAAGGATCTTGTATTTGATTTGAGATATTTTGTTTAGTGTTTGATTTTGAGACATTTGTTTAGTACTTGATTCTGAGATATTTGTTCAGTGCTTGATTTTAAGATGTTCAGTTAAGTATTGGTTTTTGAGATGTTCAATTAAGAACATGATTTTGGAAATATTTTGTTGAGCCACTTGTTAAGTGGAATTTGTTCAGATATTTGTTTTGAGTCTCTAGAGGTACGTGGCCCTAGTATACCGGTATTTGTTCAGTCATTTGTTGAGGCCCTTTGAGGCGAATTTTCAGTTATACAGATTTTTAGTCCGGTAGGGTACACTACTCTAGGAGATTTGTTCAGCAACCCAAACTAATAAGGACAGGCATTAGTAGTGTCATGACGAATGAGAACTTGAGTTATGCACCTCAGTATGACTTTTGATGTAGGATTAGTCTCCTGAATTATCCAAGTAGTTAACTTGAGATGTGTGATTTATCTCCGGAATTATCCAGGTAGTTAACCTGAGATGTGAGATATTTCTCCGGAATTATCCAAGTAATTATCTTGAGATGTGGGATTGAACTACGGAATGATCGGAGTCGAGGCGACGCTTTTGGGGTATTATTGTGGTTATGAGTCTATGTTTAGATGTGGGATGATCTCCTGAATTATCCAGGGAAAATACCTGTGATGTGGGATCAATCTCCGGAATGATCAAGCATGGGCAAATTATCATAGTTTATCTTCATCTCTTAGTAGTCATCGTTGTCAGCATGTAGTCATGATGTTTTCTTGAATCACTTTTATGCATTTGGATTTCCTGTTATCGGCACACACTTGGCTTTTGGTTTTGGTATCACCCCTTATTCTTTGTTGTTACTTCATACTTTAGTGTTGATTATTATTTGTTGGATATTATGTTTTATGTTCATTTATGTTATTTGTTTGATTAGTTGCCACTCACACCATTTTATGGCTGACCCCTTTAGTTTGGGGGTTAGGGTTCAACTCTAGCCTCGCTTGTTGCAGGTTACTGCTTAGAGTGGGAGGTTGGATGCTTAATGTTGCATTTGAGACTATTTGGACTATTTAGTTTTGTGTAAAATTTGTAAAGACATATTGTGTGGTTATTGAGTTGTAAATGTAAAGAAATATTTGAATTGAGATGTTTAGACTTCCGCTGTGATTTGTAATAATTGTTGTAATAAAGAAGAAAATTTTTAGTGGTGTTGTTGGTGTTTATTGTTCTATTGAAGTGGATTGCTGGGATTTCGCCACTTATTTTCTAAGCTCTCATATTAGAAATTTGGGGCGCTACAAGTGCTCAGGCTCGACCTAACTCCAACAAACAGGTCTCGGTCAGGGCAATTCTCTGCACAGTCTAATCAGCGCACTGGCTACCGCAACCCTCCAAAACCGTTTCTAGGCCGATGTCAGTGGTGCAATGTCAAAGGGCATGTTCTATCTCAGTGCCACACCTTCAGACAGCAACACCCCGGTATCCCGCCTCCCCCTCGGGATCCTCCGGCTTACACTGGACAAGCTCGGGCCAATACTGCAGCTGCTGGCCCATCTCAGACTGGTTTTTTGGTTGACAGTGGAGCAACGCATCACATCACCAATGATCTTGCAAACCTGGCGCTTCATCACCCGTACACTGGCCCCGACTCGTTGTTTATGGGTAACGGTTCAGGTTCAAACATCTCTCATTCTGGAACACTTTTACTTAATGATTTATCTTTGTCTAATGCCTTGTGCGTTCCGTCCATGAAACAAAATATCATCTCTGTCTCTAAACTTACCAAACAAACTAACTCTGCTGTTGTTTTCCTGCCAAACTCTTTTTATGTAAAGAACTTGCAGACGGACCAAACAACCCATAAAGGCCCATGTGTGGATGGACTTTATCTCTGGCCCGCTACCTCACCGTCCGTCCACACCGTGCACACGGAATCCTCTGCATCATGGCACCATAGACTTGGGCATCCTTCATCTTCAATCTTCAAATTCATTCAACAGCATTTTTCTTTGGGCTCAAATAAATTCCAGCAATCAGATTGCAACTCATGCCAAATTACCAAATGTCACAAGCTTCCTTTTCATGAATCCACTCTAAAATCTTCTTATCCATTGGAAATAATTTTTTCGGATGTATGGACTTCTCCCATTTTATCCATTGATGGTCTTCGTTACTATTGCATGTTTGTTGATCATTTTACTCGCTATATCTGGCTCTATCCAATGAAACACAAATCTGATGTGCAAACCATATTCCCAAAATTTAAATCACTTATTGAAAATTTCTACCACCACAAAATAAAAATCTTATACACAGATAATGGTGGTGAATATATTGGTCTTCGTCCCTTTTTAAGCAACCATGGTATAAGTCATCACACCACCCCACCTCATACACCCGAGCACAACGGAATTTCAGAACGCCGGAATCGTCACATCGCCGAAACCGGTCTCTCTCTCCTCCATCACTCGGGATTGCCCCTAACCTATTGGCCTCACGCCATGACCACCGCAGCCTACCTCATAAATCGCCTTCCAACTCCAATTCTTGGGTATGAATCACCCTATTCCAAATTGCTCAACATTAGCCCGGATTATCATAAGTTAAAATGTTTTGGATGTTTGTGTTTTCCCTGGATTAAACCATATGCTGATCATAAACTTGCGCCAAAGTCTGCTATGTGTGTTTTTGTAGGTTACTCGGCTGATCAACATGCGTATTTGTGTCTCGACCCCAAAACAGGAAGGATTTACACTTCTCGCCATGTGAAGTTCGTAGAATCTGAATTCCCGTTCAGCTCTCTAGTGGCTCAATCCAATTCAAGTGTAGAGCAACAAACAGGCCCACTCCAACTCTCCATTTTACAGCCCATAGACCAACCCACGGTGAGTACCACTCTAAACACACCTAAAGACTTATCCGCTGCCACTCCCTCTCCCTCCATCACCCACCCACCAAATCCGGCTCCATCATCACCCTCAAACGAACCCACCCACACCACTCAATCCTCCAGTTCAATCTCCCAACCATTTCCACAACTTCCTGCCCCACCAACCCAACCCGTTGTTAAGAGACAGAAACCCAATGGCGGTGGGATCATCACCCGGTCTCAAAACAACATCGTCAAACCCATCAACAAGCTCAACCTCCATGTCCGACCCTCCTCTCCCATCGAACCCAGCACCATCACCCAGGCTCTTCGCGACCCTGATTGGCGCTCAGCCATGCAAGATGAATTTGATGCCTTACACCGCAACAACACTTGGGATCTTGTTAGTCGGTCCTCTGCTCAGAATTTGGTTGGCTGTAAATGGGTATTCAGAATCAAACGGAATCCGGATGGATCGATTGATCGTTACAAGGCTCGGTTAGTTGCCAAAGGGTTTCACCAACGCCCTGGTTAGGACTATACGGAAACATTCAGCCCAGTTGTTAAACCGGTAACCATTCGAGTCGTCCTAACACTTGCAGTTCGCCAGGGTTGGTCCATACGTCAGCTTGATATCAACAATGCGTTCCTTCAGGGGACACTCAAGGAGGAAGTCTTCATGATACAGCCACCTGGTTTCGTCAACAAAGACTTCCCGGATCATGTCTGTCGCCTAAAAAAGGCACTCTATGGACTAAAGCAGGCACCCCGCGCCTGGTACACGGAGCTCCGAGTATTCCTGCTCTCCCTTGGCTTCGTAAATTCAACTGCAGATGCTTCTCTCTTCATCTACCAAAAACTGAGTGTTACACTGTACTTATTAGTGTATGTTGACGATATAATTGTCACTGGGAGCTCCTCTGCCGAGTTGTCTAAACTCATTGCCACACTCGCTGCTCGTTTTTCATTAAAAGACCTTGGTTGTCTTAGCTATTTCTTGGGTGTTGAAGAGGGACATATACATATTAGTATCACTTTATTTTACATTGTACATTAGTTAAACCAATTCATTTTCATAATTCTTTACTTCAGACTGTTGTTCATTTTATGGCAGGACAAATATGAAGTTTGGAGGCATCAAGGGGGGAAGGGGAAAGATCTCAATTCAAGATCAGTATCGGCCTGAAAGTGTGGTATTAAAACTCCTGATAGAATCGAGTATCATTGGTATAGACTGCTTTATTTGTTTTAATAGTTCTAACAGAATCATATTTATAAAACGTTTAATTTTTTTAATTTTTTTTAAAAATCTTAATTAATAATTTAAAAAGGTTTAATAGAACTTTTTTTTCTTCCAAAAATCTGATTGTTTCAATATTTTCCTAAAATTTAATTAATTGTTTTAGGGCAAAATTTTGTTGAATTTATTTTTGTGACAACTTTAGTAGTTTAAGACGGCAAATTTAAGTATTATTGAAACTCATTAAGTTCTTAAACGAATGTAAAGTATGTATTTTGGTAGATGAGATGATAACATTTCAGTGTGAGATGTTTGGATTTGGTTAGGAAGATCCATTCAAACGGGTGGTTTTCGGCAAAATTACAACATGCTGCGCCAAGTCAGTTGAGGTGCTACTAGCCAGCTTAAGGTAAGAGATTCATTTTATCTATTAAGTTCATTGTCTGTCCATCCTCTTGCTAATTTATTGTTATTTACCTTTTAAGATATGCTTAGATTTGATTGAGATTCTTGATATATAGAGTAACTAAAATGATCTAAGGTTAACCACTCAGTGTGTGTGTGTGTATGTGTGATCCCTCTTCATAATCTTGTTTTAGAGAGGCTGGTGGCTATACAAAGTTAAACTATCTACTCTTAGGTCATTCTGGTTTCTGGAACAGATACAAATTTATGCTGTCAACCGCTTTTTGTTGACGCGATCCTTCTCCTACCAAAATGCATTTAGTTTTTCCCACTTTTACAGAGAAAAAAGGGCGACAGTCCATGTGCATTGTTTTGAGGCTGAAACACAAAGGAGTGAGCAATCCTATTAGTGTATTTAGCTATGAAATAGGCAAATCACTGAAAAAAGAAACAGCTGAGTTAAGGTGTTGGTAATCTTTGCATATGGGTCTTTTATTGAAGGGGCCCCCCTTCAAGTGCCATTGTCTGCTTTTTACGGCTTTCTTTTGTATATGAGACTTACATTTATGAGATTGGTTCTGATCTCACTGTCATTGATGTAGGGATCCCTTGAAAGCCACCCTACTGTGACATTGTCTTCTTTGAATGCCCAAGTTGTTGGCAATCTCAATTATTTTGAAATTTAAATGAAATCTCTTTCCCATTGGATATGTTCAGTTACTCTGATACTTAATTTAGATATTTTCTGATTGTTTAGGGGTATTTATATTTGTATCCATATCATAAAAAGATGGATAGCATGTAAAAGAAGTGCGTATACGTATCAAATCTGGTTCAGATTATTTGTAGCGGTTTCACCCTTAATTGAACTTCTGCCACTGTAATTGGAAACTTTCTTAGGAAAGACCTATTGCCATTCAGTAGAATAGAAACTGTAACAATACATTGTACATTTCTGACAAAAAAAGTCATTCTAATGACTTAACTGGTATAGACTTCAATTTGCAATCAGAAAAAAATACCGATCGGTTTAACTAATTACAAGCTCAATCCCAAAGTTCAGAAGCTATAGACTGCTCTCTGATTCGATCCTACAAGTTTTAAAGATAATGCTGAATGATGGTGCTTGTATATAGAGTCTAGCAACTCCCTTTCTAGAGCTTTAGACCCTCGCCATCTAATTGAAGATAAAACATACTCCATGAAGGCAGCATAACATGGCAACGTGATAGGCCCATCACTCGGTAATCCAAACTCATCTTCAGACATTTTGAAGAGCTCTACAAATATTCTGCTCTCGAGGTATGCCAAAGGAATCATGAATCTCTTCTGGTCCATTGAATACACAGTGAAGTGGCCCTTACTTGCAACCGTTGTACTACTGCATGCATCAGAATCCGGGCAAACATCACTTTGCGGCAATGAGAGTTTTCTGCTGAAAGCAGCTACTCTCTGCCACTTCCTTGCCATAGCAATAAGCTTCTTAGGATTCACCATTGTTGATTAAAAGGTTAAGAAAACTGATTTGAGAAAACTACAAATGCTGTGAATGTGATGAGAAGAGTAGCATACAGGGCATCTACTTATATGAACGAAAAGAGCCCTACGACAGAGGTGTAGATTAGTACAGTTGTTTATGGGAGGAGGCAAAACCATGTGTTTTGGTTGATGAGATGTTAATATCTAAAATGGGATGTTTGGATTTGGTTACTAAGTTTCTTTCTCTGGATTTTCGGAAATACCGTTCAGGTCCATGCCATTGGTTGGGTAGGTAACTGATTACAAACAGCTACGGATGGAAGGTGTTGGTAATGTTTGTATATGGATCTCTCTAATCGAAGGGGCCACCCTTCAAGTGCTATTGTTTGTCTTATCTTTGGTACTTTCTTTTAATTATGAAATGAACATGGAAATCAGATCTTAGCTAGATTTAAAAGATTGGTGTAGATCTTGCTGTTGTCTATGTTGGAATGCCTAGTGGCCCACCCTCGTGCGAGATTGGTCTCTCATCAATTCCTGTAGCGTAAGAAATTGACCTTTGGGGCGTGGATGGGCCGGTCGGGCAGGTTTTGTGTATGTTTTCGCCTGTTTTTTTTAAAGGGTCACAAACCTGCAACTGGTTCTGTGTCAATTTTTTGTTCAGGTGGGGTTTCAGACTTTCTTCTAATTGGCCAGGTTAGGGCAGGTTGAGTGAATTTATGGTAAGCTCTCAAGCACGGATACTTCACGGAGGATGCCGTCCCCGTATCCTGTACGTATCCGATAATCGTGTCCCCGTATCCTGTACATTCCCGTATCCTGTATTTTTTTTATTATCCAACTATTTGATACGGCTGAAACTTATCGCACTATTTGATTTGTCTGTTTATGTTATATTGCAAGTTGCTTATGAACTTGCTTTGTTTACTTATGTTATTGTTTATGCTTATGAACAATTATTGTAGTCTTTATGAATTATATTATTTATGTTTAATGAAAGATATTTATCATTTCTTTATTAACAAGAGATATTATTTAGTTATGCGTAATTATTCATATTTCTCTCTCTCTCTCTCTCTCTCTCTCTCTCTCTCTCTCTCTCTCTCTCTATATATATATATATATATATATATATATACATACATACATACATACACATACATACATACATACATACATACATACATACAGCCGTATCCCCGCCATATCCCGTTTCCTACTTTTTTGAAAATTGTCGTATCCCCGTACCCGTGTCCCCTTACGCATATTGCCGTACCCGTATCGGTGCTTCATAGATAGTAAGTTATTAAAGGACATGAACTATCAGGATTTTTGTTTGCTTAAACAAACGTTGAAATATATATATGCTTGGGTTAGTTTTATATTTTTGGCATAGTTTGATCGAGTTTTTGAGAATCAGAAATCAAGCCCATTTGATCTTTGGCGAGCAGAGTTGGTGGTTTGATTGAGTGTGTTCATCCTCAGGTCTTAACAATCAGTTGAGCCACCAAAAATTGGCTGTAAACAATAACTATGCTAAAAAAGGATTCTTTGTAAATAACTTTACAGGAAATGGATGAAGCCACCAAAGAAATAACATTGATTGGCCAGATCTCTTTGGCTCTTCCTTAATCAAATTATTCAATTACATATATTCCTTTGTACAAGATTCTTTGCAATGAGATTAGTAGGACTTGTAACCAATTGCTGTAACGTCAGGGTGGTTGATGGAGAAATACACATTAAGAGAAAAATGTATTATGCTATGCAAGGTAACAGGGCCGGGCGCCTGTGCGACCTGTGCGGTCACACAGGGCCCAAGATCGCACAAGGCCCACTAATGAGTGGCCCGTTGGACATCATATATAATTAATAGAGATTTTATTTCCTATTATAGAACAAAAGTCAATTTGTTCGAGTGGTTAAGGGAATAGATTTTAAATCCAATGAGTGCAGGTTCGAACGCTGTTGTGATGAATTTTTATTCTAATTATTAGTATTAAAATATTTAAAGAAGGCCCATTTTATTTCTTTCCGCACGAGGCCCGATAAATTTCAAGACCGGCCCTGCAAGGTAACCTTTATACAATGTATAACGGGGTTTACATATAGACGCCATTTGTCCCAGGTGCAACAGTAGCGTCGAGGACAGTGATCACATCCTTTTTGCCGGACCTAGGGCTAGGTTAGCTTGGGAAACTGTTTGTTTAGGTTTTGGGTCCTTAGAGTGTCCTCAGTCATGTTCAGCGGTTTTCGAACATAGGAGAGTTTTGGGGGGTTTTAAGGAAGTTATGAAAAGATGGGACATTATGGTAGCTGCAACTCTTTGAGGCCTATGACTAGACCGTAACGATTTATGCTTTCGCAACATTAACAACAAATTTTTTTCGACTATGCATAACATTTGCTACTTTTTCAATGCATGGACAGGCCAAACCGGAGTCAGGAAAAGGCTTCATATGGAGGAGGAATAGTGCCTGGTTACGCCTTCAGATCAGGGCGGAGTTTGAGATACTCCATCGTCTTCGGAGATGTCCTTCTACTTCTTTTGTATCTTCATTCGCTCTTTTAGATGTGGTTTATTTTGATGTTGTTTTTTTTTTTTGAAATAAAGATGGCTATTGCCACCGATTTCATTAACGATAGATTAATGAAAACAAAGAGTACAGATCATTACATCCAAAAGACCGTCGTTCTAATACAACGGTAGATCTAAGCAACCAAAAGAAAATTACATCAAAAAGACAAACCAAAAGCAGTTACATCTCTGAGCACATAAAGTCCCCCTACATAATCAAATGCATTGTTTTTAAATTCCACCAACAGCTCTGGTCCTCCAATATAAGGTTCCTTTCCAGCTATGGTGCTGCATCCAACCTCGGCTTCTTCCAAGACCCTGCTAGACCTGTCCAAGATTCAGTAAGAGCTAGCATTTTATGAATTAACATATGAAAAGAACATCTATTATTACGAAAGCAATAATCATTCCTATCAAGCCACAGACTCCACATAATGGCCCCAACTGTAGTGTCCCACAAACCCCTATGTTCTATTCTAATGTGTGTAGTTCTCCAAACCCCCCACAGATCATCGACACAACTCGGGACTGCAGTAGTGTGAAAGGCCAGACCCATGATCTCCCAAGTCAACCTAGCTCTAGGGCAAATAAAGAAAATGTGGTTGGTGTCTTCGTCTCCATTGTGACAGCATTGGCACGTTGCGTCTGGCAAAATATTTCGTTTCTTAAGATTAGATTTGGAGAGGATGCCATTATTGAGGACTAGCCAAAGGAAAGCCTTAACTTTGGGGGGCGCTTTAGTCTTCCACATAGTGATCGCCATTGAGTTCCTTATTCCACCATCATTGAGGAACCCGTACATGGATGAAACAGTGAAAATTTTGCTTTGATCCAGGTTCCATTCTCTAACATCCTCCTGTGGCCTCTCTTGTGTGTCTTCTTCCAGGAGCATCGCATGAATCCTCATAAGTTGTACCTGAGTATCGCTTGAGGGGGGCCCTGTGAGTTGTAACGTCAGTCTTTTATTCCTCCATATGTCTAAGACTAAGGCGTCCTCCCTCCTGGCTGACTTTGCTAGTTCAGGGTACAGTGATTGTAGTGTATTGTCTCCACACCATTTATCCTTCCAGAATCTGATATTGTTACCCCTCCCCACCTTGCATCTTGTGTTGGCATGAAAAATGTCGCCCACCTTAGCCACCCCTTTCCAGATACCAGATGCCTTCCCATACCTGCCTTTCCCACCAAACCTAGCCGTTTTCCTCCTTCTGTATCTCATAAAGGAGTTACTCCACCATGCCTTATGTTGTTTGTGCATTTTCCACCACCATTTGGAAAGAAGTGCCCTGTTCATGTCCCTCAGGTTAATGATCCCTAGGCCTCCAAACTCTTTCTTCTTGCATACTCTCCCCCAGTTGATAAGATTAATGCCCTTGTGGTCATCGCGCGTCCCCTGCCATAGGAATTTCCTTCTACATTTATCAATTCTTTCGATAGCCCAGCTCGGGATCTCGTAGACTGACATCAGGTAAGTGAGGATACTACTAAGGCTGGTGTTGATTAGTGTAATTCTACCACCCAGAGATAGGAACTTCCCTTTCCACCCTGCTAGTTTCTTTTCAATTTTTTCTACCAGCGGGATCCAGTCTTCCTTAATAAGTTTCCCTGGTCTGATCGGCGTACCCAGGTAGTTTATCGGAAAAGCCTTTTGTTCGCAATGAAGCAAGGTTGCAGTAATGTCTGTGGGTATTGCGTTGTTGTTGGAGAGAGCAGTGACGCAACTCTTTTGCAGGTTCACCGCCAGACCTGACCAGAATTCAAAACATCTAAGGAGGACACGAATCGCCATAATTTCTTCTACCTTAGCCATCCCAAACACTAAGGTATCGTCAGCGTATTGTAGGATCGACAAGGGTTTAGGGATCCCTTTAACTGAAACCCCTTGAATAAGTCCTTCCTCCATACCTCTCTTGCACATTTCGGCAAGTCCATCCGCAATGATGGCAAAAATAAGTGGTGACAGTGGGTCTCCCTGTCTCAGCCCTCTCTTGCATCTAATTTCCCGTCCTGTGCACCCATTGATTAGCACGAAAGATTTGCCATTCGTAGTACACATCTTCATCCATAGCCTCCATTTCTCTCCAAATCCTTTAAGTTTCATAGCCTCCTGAACGCATTCCCATTCTACCGTGTCATATGCCTTTTGGAAATCTAACTTTAGCAAGAAACCATCTACATTATCTTTGTGTCCCCTGTAAACCATTTCATGTGCAGAGGCAATGCTGTCCAGTATGTCTCTTCCTTTAACGAAACCACTTTGGGCCTCCCCTATGATGTCATTAAGCACTGGAGCTAGTCTATTAGCCAACGTCTTCGTGATGATCTTGAATGACCCGTTGAGTAAACTAATAGGTCTGAGGTCCTGAAACCTGAGGACTTCATTCTTTTTTGGGATTAGGGCTACATTTGCATAGTTGAGTCTCTCAACCCGTGCTTCTCCTCTGAAGAATTCTTGAAAGATGTCCATGAGATCTTCTTTGATAAAAGACCAGTAAGTAGTATAGAAGCAGATCGGGAAACCATCTGGGCCTGGAGCTTTATCTTGTCCCAGCATTTTGATAGCCTTTCTAACCTCCTCCTCCGAGAAGGGTTCTTCCAACCTCTCACTACCTTCTAGAGCCCCTTCGCTCCACATGTCAGGACTCAATTCACCTCTCAACATTCTCCTCCTTCCCATTAAATCCTTGAAAGAATCGTCAATATGGTTTCTAATAGCGGATTCATCCTCTGTCCAAACGTCGTCCACCATTAAGCCTCTAATTTGGTTGTGTCGACGTCTGCCATTCGCTATCTTATGGAAAAAGGCGGTGTTAGCATCTCCTTCCTTGAGCCATTGCACCCTCGATCTCTGCCTCCAATAACATTCTTCCATTTCCCCAATTCTGTGAGTTTCTTCCCTATTGGCTGCCAACTCTTCGAATTCCTCCACGAGGAGAACTCTGTCTTCTTCGCATTTTTCTAATTCCTGAATCCTTGTTCCTAATCTCTCTTTCTTTTCTCTGAGTTCCCCAAATTCCTCTTTAGCCCAAATCTTGAGGCGCTTTCTTAACCGTTGAAGCTTGATGGTCCATTTAGAGATGGCATCTGTTGCCAGTACAGTTGATTCCCAGGACTCTTTGATGATGTTTGTGAGGGAAGGGTTAAGCATCCATGCCTTCTCAAATTTGAATTGCCGCTGTCTTGTTCTCCTGTCAGTCTCCCATTCTAGGAGAAGTGGGACATGGTCGGACGTGAGTCTAGGGATTGATCTAACCGTAGCGAGTGGGAATAAATCCTCCCAATCCGTGGACACCAGAATTCTATCTAATTTGGCTAGGATTGGATTGGCCTGCATATTAGTCCATGAAAATCTCCTGTCGTTTGCTTGTATTTCAATTAGACGAAGATTATTGATAGCGCTGTTGAAATGAAGCCTATCCCTCTCATTTGTTCCCCTACCCTTATGTTCATAAGCGAATCTAGTGATGTTGAAGTCTCCCCCAATTACCCATGGCCCACTCCATCTATTCCTAATGTTATATAATTCATCCCAAAATTCCTTCCGCAACGCCGAATTATAGGGCCCATAGACAGAGGTAACCATATGCTCCCAACCATCTCCTTTACGCTTGATGATAATAGTCACGGAGAAATCCTGGACGAATTCATCAATGATATCAAAAGTCTTAGAGTCAACTCCTATGGCGATACCGCCTGACAGACCCCTAGACGGTTTAAAGCGCCAATCCAGGTCCTTGAAGGACCTGAGCCCCGCGAAGACATTACCCTGCTGATGGTCTATTCTAGTTTCTTGAATAGCAATTAACGTCGGGTGAAATCTAGCTACCGTGTCGTTAACCAGTCTACTCTTGACTTTGGATCGTATTCCTCTAACATTCCAGAAGATGTAACTCATTGATAAATTTAAAAAATTGACCTCTACTCTACCCACCCGAGCCCCGTGGAGCACCTATAGGCACAACCTATAAGCTTCCTCCCTAATGACTCTAACTCTATTTCTTTGTTCAGAACCCGAGCTGCCCATATTTAAACCGAACATAGTGGCATAGTAGAGAAGCAAATCATCAGGAATGAAATTTAAAATAGAAAACGAACCTCCACAAGCTGACATTGGCTCCTTAGATTTAGCAGCCGCTCTGATAAGGTCCTCCTCACTAGGCCCTTTCTCTCCCCACCTATCAATTTGCCTCTTGCTTTTTCGTGTTGCTTCCTCAAAGCCCCTAACCGCTTCCCCACCCTCTGTCTCCGTACTATACTGAATAACAGGTGTCAGGGCTTGAACTTCTTTTTCCCACTTCTCAAATTCACTATCCGACTCTACGGGCTCCTTCCCCACATCTTGTAGTGCCCCGATCATGTCATCCAAGGTCGTCGAATCCTCCACAAGGCCCTGTTAATCTTCCCCTATAGCACCATCGCCATGATCGTCTGGACCCCGAGCTCCTTGCTCCCCTAATCCATCGTCAGCTTCTCTTTCAATAGTCGGGATGGGAGAGGATGTAGCTGCGTGCGGAAGGGATGCAGTCGGCATTAGGTCTCTGTTAGCCCATGGGTCGGGCCCACTGAGTAAGATACTTTGTGTGATGGACTTAACAGCAAGGTCCAAGGCTTTTTTGAAGTCAGCTGTAGTAAGATTCATGATCTCTGCCTCTTTATTAGTGGGTCCCCCAGCAGATTGCCCAATTTCAAAAGTCCCGCCATCTTTACTTGTGCCAGCACCCATAGTCACATGCTCCTGTCCTTTGCTCTGACCACCTAAGCAACTTCCCTGTTGACCGTCATTTGCTTTGGATAGGGACCCGCCATCTGCTTGTAGTTGAACAGTACCTAGTACTTCGCGTTCCGAGCCCTGGAGTTGTCGCCATCCTTGTGCAGAGCTTCGAAAAAGTTCCACCTCATTACAACTGTTTGAAAGATTCCCTGAATGGATAATAGAAGAATGAGCTTTTATCTGTTGGGTTACCAGCTGTTGCACATGTGGGGACCGGACATTGTGAGAGTCTTTGGATTTTCTTTGTGCTTCCTGTTGAGGGCTGGGATTGGATCTCCCTAGATCCGGTGGTTGTAGTTCATCTTCCTCCCTATCATTCTGTTTGAAGCCAGCCTCTGAGTTGGAGCCAGAATACTCCGGGGAGCTCCGAAAAGAAACTTTCTTCTTTCTCTCCACAATCACCTTAATCTCATATTTTTCATCATCAAATTGGGCTACAATCACCGAGGGAATTAATCTTACATCCTCCACCGCAACTTGAATTCTTGCATATTCTCTTCTCAAAAGAAAGTTGGTATTCTTATCAATGCTCACAAGAGAGCCAAAACTATGGACCAGATTTTGGAACCCGGAACTCACCCAACAGTGAAGAGGGAAATTGAAAAGTCTTAACCAAAGAGATGCTTTCGCATCCACCTTCAAGGCCCCAAAAGATCTCGACCACCGGCTCATCGTGATGTAAAAATCCTCACCCTCAAGGCTACCAATGGCCAATAGCTCTCTCGTAATTTCTTCCGTCTTGCAAAAGACCATGAGGACATCTTCCTTAACCTTGTTGACAATCCAATCCAACCTTGAAGTTGGTCTAACGCTATCGGAAATGAGATCTTTGATGGCTTCAATGGAAGGAAAGCCCGTATGGACTTTGAGGAGAACAGAGTTAGAGAAACGGCTCTCAAACTCGGCCATGATCGGAGTCGGAACAATCACCTCCCTAATCACCTTCCGTCTACCGTCTATACTCTCCTCCGATTCCGCTTTCTTGGACTTACTACCACCCCCGACGAACGGGATTTCAGCGCTGGCTTTGGATTGCAAACTCCCCGACAAAACAGCACCACTCCGTGGGCAACTCTTGGAGATATGGCCGTACTTCTTGCACACATAACAGAACCAATCATTCGTACACTCATGTATAGTATGACCCTTCTCCGCACACTTGTGGCACAAAGCATTTTTCTTGGCTACCGGAGTTGTCGAATTGGAAGAAGACGTGGCCTTGTCCATCTTCTTCTCCTCTCTTCGCACGCGCTTAGGTTTCACTAGAACCCACTCCCCATCGTCATCAGTCTTTTTGATCGGAGAGCTTCTGTCCGGTGAACGATCTCCCCTCCGCTGGTCACCTCTGGCAGGCTCCCCTATTGAGCTCTTTGTGACATCCAAGTAGGACCTTCTATAGTTCGAAGAGTGAGATTGGTGCCTCCTTACGTGCTCCTTCTCTGACGCAGGAAGCCCAACACCCACAGCAGCCAGCGCCTGGACTTTCCCCCACCTATCCTTCTCAGAAAAGTGGCGCTCGATCCCCGTCGCAGGAGCTCTGTGCTCCTTGGGGGGATGGCGCGCGAAGCCCGAAGCAGGAGCTCTATGCTCCTGGGGGGTCTCTCCCTTGAAAGCCCGGCCTCTATGGCCTGAGCGACCCTCGCGCGGTGGAGATCGACCTCTCCTTCTAGCGTCGCTCCTAGCAGCAGCATCATGGCGATCGCCATGTTCCTTGTAATGAGCGGGGTCCTCCTCTCTTCCTCTCTTCGTCATGGACTGATGCGAGAAGGCAAATGGTTGTTGGCTTCTGAGTGAAAGCTTCCTATCCTCTCGTTGGTAGTAAATATCTTCTTCTCCAGTCAAATCTCCTTTTGGCTGTCTATAGGCTGTCGCTTCCTCTCTTTTCATGTTTGGCTGTCTATAGGCTTATCATTTAGACTTATTTCGTTTAGATTTTGTACTAGTTATCTACTTGTTTCGTTAATTACGCATTAATAAAGCGATGACGGGATCATCTTTTTATCAAAAATAAAATAAAATAAAGGTGCAAAAAAGTTATTCCATCATTCTCTAATACTTCTCATTGAATGTATAATTAATAATTGCTGTAACGCTTCCAGGATTCACTAGAAATGTCAGACCTATTGATGGAAAACATGCATTAAGATACGGAATGTGCTACATCATGCAAGGTAACCTTTAAAGGTAAATGTGCAAATATATTATCCCATCATTCTGTAATTCATTTCACTCTATGTATATTCCTTTCATGAGTAATATATATGAAGGATTGGTAACTTGTACTAAATATTGACTTGTTTTTGCAATATCTAAAATTTTACTATTGACAATACAGAGTTACAAATTAGATCACAAAGTTCAGAAACTATAAACTACTCTCTGATTCGACCCTTCAAGTTGTGAAGACAATGTGGAATGGTGGTGCTTGTATAAATAGTCTAGTAACTCCCTGTCTGTAGCTTTAGAACCTCGTCTTCTAAACGAAGATAAAACATACTCAATGAAGGCAGCATCACATGTGAGTGTGATAGGCCCATCACTTGGTAGTCCGAACTCATCTTCGGACATTTTGAAGAGCTCTACAAATATTCTGCTCTCGAGGTATGCCAAAGGAACCATGTACCTCTTCTGGTCATTTGAATACACAGTGAAATGGCCCTTACTTGCAACCGATGTACTACTGCATGCATCAGAATCCGGACGAGCATCACTTTGCGGCAATGAGAGTTTTCTGCTGAAGGCAGCTACTCTCTGCCACTTCCTTGCCATAGAAATAAGCTTCTTAGGACTCACCATTGTTGATTAAAAGGTAAAGAAAACTGATTTGAGATAACTACAAATGCTTTGGTTTCTACAGAGGCTGTGAATGTGATGAGAAGAGTAGCATATGGGGCATCTACTTATATGAACGAAAAGAGCCCCACGACATAGGTGTAGATTAGTGTAGCTGTTTATGGGAGGAGGCAAAACCATGTGTTTTGGATGATAAGATGTTAATATCCAAAATGGGATGTTTGGATTTGGTTAGGCAGTTGCTTTCTTGTGATATTCAGCAATACCACTTTGGTCCATGCCTTTTGTTGGGCAGGTCATTGATAAGAAACCGCTACGGATGGAAGGTGTTGGTAATGTTGCTACATATGGGTCTCTAGTTCGAAGGGGCTACCCTTCAAGTGCTATTGTCTGTCTTTGCTACTTTCTTTTAATTATGAAATGAATATAGATTTCAGATCTACTTAAGATTTAAAAGATTGGTGTAGATCTTGCTGTTGTCGATATTGGGATGCCTAGCAGCTCACCGTCGTGTGAGATTGTTTCTCATCAATTAATCCTATAGTGTAACAAACTGACCTTTGGTGCGTGGCTGGGCCGGTCAGGCAGGTTGCAGGTTTCTCTATAATTTTATCCTGACCTGAAACTAGGGGAGGGTTTTTATGTTACAAATATTCTTTACAAAATTCCTTTTTTCAATAAAAGGATTGAGAGGCACAGAAAACTGAGAAGAGAACAGAAGAGAAGGAAAACCGAAAGAAAAAAAAAATAAAAAATTAAATAAACAACTTACAAGAAGTAATCTCAGATTACAATTTGAGAAGTCGAGGCCTGTGTATCACACAGTGTCCTTAAAACAGATTTCGCATTTTCCGAATGCTGGAATGAACTAAGGCGTCTGTCTCCCAGGATACAACGACCGGAGCGATCACGTAGGCACCACGTAGCACTCCCGAACTGAGTAGCAGTGCTTGAACCCTATCACCGACTTACCAATAAAAACCAGAGAAGAAGAACCGAACAGTACCTAGAGAAGGAGAGAAAGAAGATTTGTTGTGCAGGGAAGAAAGTAGAGGGGAGGCCTCTATTTATAGGGGCTAGGTTAAAACCGTAATGGCAGACAAGGCTGTTAATGCCTTCATTGTAACGGCAGACAACCAATTGAATGCCGAGACTGTAACGGCAGATATCATTCACTGCCTTCAGTGTAACGGCAGACAAAATGTTAAATACGGCACTGAAACGGCAGACAGAACCGTTTCTGCATTCATTTCGGCCGTTACAAAAAGAAAAATCAAAACTGTAGCAAAAAGTGGCTCTGCACGGGGTGGGGTCAAGTCGGTCCGGCATTCGTGCGGGCGCACACAAGTCTCATGTAATCCGGTCCGAGATTTGCACCCCCCCTCCGCGCGCGAGAGAGAGCCTCTCTTCTAGCTATCTTACAATGATAAGAAGGAGGTTGCTATATATCCTTTTCTATTTCCTTTGATTTTTCTGATGTGGGACTATGTTTCCTTAACCCATTTCAAGAATGAAAACTACTCACTTTGAGAGACAATTTCTCATTCACCCCTTAACCGATTTTAGCAAACCAATATATGATTTTGATCTACTCACGAAGGAGAACACAAATCAATCAAGATCTCTCAATAATTCATTGAAGATCTTACTCAAAAAATTGCTCAAAAATCGGTTCGTAAATGGTGTATAAAACACTCATTTTCTAACAATCCCCACATGAATGAAAATTGATGACCACAGACAGGACAGACTGACACGACAGACTTGGTGATAGAATTCAACGATTGATTCCTGCTTAGGGTAGGTAGGTGTTACCCTTTGAACCTTCCCTTATGAAATATGTTTACTTTACTAACTAAACAGTAGACGCGATGTCTTTGAACTGTTCTGTCATTTGTGTAAACGATGACATATCTCACACAGAAATCTTTCTAACGCATTTTCAGTTCTCACTGTTATGTTCGTTTTGGCCATGAACATACGCCTGGTTCTGCAAGAGTTTAACAGGAATATTGCCCTATATTATTCCCTTGGAAGCGGCCCTTCTTCCCTCTTACATAGGTGATTTCTTACTTAAGAGTAACCCGCATTACTCTGCTCGGATATCCGACACATAAGAATCATTAAAAGCCTAGCTTAACCTGTTACCTTACGGGCATCACTGTTTCATCATGGGAATGGACATGGGAAAATCCCCACAGTATTCAACTTGGTCTTTACAATTTAGTTGTCCCTTTGAACCTAGATCTTGGGATCTTCAGTCAGCTAGGTTGGGTGTCCATTGTATCGACTTATTCTTTCATGGGCTTTAGTCTCATTCCCCTCGATGATTTATCAACTAACTCTCTGTTTAACCCTTTGGTTAGCGGATCCGCAATGTTATCCTTTGACTTTACATAGTCCACATAGATAACCCCAGTAGAGAGTAGTTGTCTAATGGTATTATGTCTTCGACGAATATGTCTAGATTTACCATTATACATATTGCTCTGTGCTCTACAAATTGCAGATTGACTATCTGAATGTATGCAAATTGGAGGCACAGGCTTCGTCCACCTTGGAATATCCTCAAGGAAGTGGCATAACCATTCAGCCTCTTCCCCATATTTTTCCAATGCAATAAATTCTGATTCCATCGTGGATTTAGCGATCACTGTTTGTTTCGAGGATTTCCAAGAAACTGCTGCACCACCTAGTGTAAACACATAGCCACTAGTGGATTTTGAATTATCACTTGATATCCTGTTCGCATCACTGTATCCTTCAAGTACAGCCGGGTATCTTGTATAGTGCAGCCCGTAGTTACGAGTAAAACGCAAGTACTTCAGTACTCTTATAATTGCTTGTCAATGCTCGCTTTCAGGATTACTCGTGTATCTACTTAGTTTACTTACTGCATAGGCTATGTCTGGTCTTGTACAACTCATTAAGTATATTAGACTGCATATGATTCTAGAGTATTCTACTTGAGAAATACTCTCCCCTTTATTCTTGGATAAATATAAAGTTAGATCTATTGGAGTTCTGGCAATTCCAGAATTATCTTTATCAAATTTTCCAAGAATGTTGTCAACATAATGTGACTGGCTTAAAATAAGCTCGTCTGATGTTCTTGTGATTTTAATTCCCAATATAACATCAGCTAGTTCTATGTCTTTCATGTCAAACCTCGAGTTTAACATGTTTTTAACAGATTTAATTATCTGATCTTTGCTTCCAATAATAAGCATGTCATCTACATACAAACATATAATGACATATCCATCTTCTGTGTCTTTGACATATACACATTTGTCACATTCATTGATCTTGAAGCCATTTGTTATCATGACATTGACAAATTTTTCATGCCACTGTTTTGGAGCTTGTTTCAAGCCATATAATGACTTTACCAGTTTACACATTTCTTTTCATGTCTTAGAGCTGAAAAACCCTCAGGTTATTCCATGTAGATTTCTTCATCTAAATCTCCATTAAGAAAAGCTGTTTTTACATCCATTTGATGTACTTCAAGATTGCGTAGAGCTACTACGGCAAGTACCATCCTAATAGAATTTATTCTCGTCACAGGAGAATATGTATCAAAGTAATCAAGACCTTCCTTTTGTTTATAACCTTTAATGACAAGTCTTACCTTGTATTTATCAATTGATCCATCAGGTTTTATTTTTCTCTTGAAGATCCACTTGGAACCTAAAGGTTTACTACCCGGTGGAAGATCCACTAGTTTCCAAGTATGATTTTGCAAGATAGAATCAATTTCACTCTTGATGGCTTCTTTCCATTGAGGACCATCATTAGAGTTCACCGCTTCCTTGAAGGTTTGGGGTTCTCCTTCAAGCATAAAAGTTAAGAAATCTGGACCAAAAGATTTTTCCGTTCTTGTTCTTTTACTGCGTCGAGGTTTCTCCTCAACTTCTTCATCTTGGTCTTCACTATCTTCACTGATAGTCTCATGTGTTCGTTTGGAGGAACTTGGTTTCTCCTTTGACTTACATGGAAATACATCTTCAAAGAATGATGCATTTCTAGATTTCATTATCGTGTTCTTTGATATCTCAGTGATATCAGATTTGTACACCAAGAACCGATAGGCACTACTGTTAAGTGCATAGCCAATGAAAATACAATCAACTGTTTTTGGTCCTATTTTCATTTTCTTAGGTGGAGGTACTGCCACCTTGGCAAGACATCCCCACATTCGCAAGTAATTGTAGGATGGCTTTCTTCCTTTCCATAATTCATATGGAGTTTTCTCTTCTTTCTTTTTGGGCACCTTATTCAAAAGGTAGTTAGCTGAAAGAATAGCTTCTCTCCACAAGTTTGGTGGCAAACCAGAACTTATTAACATTGCATTCATCATTTCTTTCAATGTATGATTCTTTCTCTCAGCAACACCGTTGGACTGAGGAGAATAAGGCACTGTCGTTTCATGTATAATCCCATGCTTAGCACATGTGTCAGCAAATGGCGATTCATACTCTCCACCTCGATCGCTTCTTAGCGCCTTAATTTTCTTATTGAGTTGGTTTTCAACCTCATTTTTATAGAGAACAAATTTCTCTATAGCTTCATCCTTGCTTTTAAGCAAGTATACATAGCAATATTTTGTGCTATCATCAATGAAGGTAATAAAATATTTATTACCACCTCTTGTTTGTATCATTTTCAAATCACAAATATCAGTGTGAATTAGATCAAGTGGTTCGGTATTTCTTTTAACACTTTTAAACGATGATCTTGTTAGTTTTGCCTCAACACAAGTTTCATATTTGTGTTTGGAATCAATTTGGAATGTTGGTATGTGATTCGAGTTAATTAGTCTTCGCAAAGTATCATAATTAACATGTCCTAGTCTACCATGCCATAAATTGGAAGACTCAAGCAAATAAGTAGAAGAGCTAGCTTTATTCATATTCTTGACCATGGTCATTACATTGAGTTTGAACATTCCACCACTTATATATCCTCTACCAACATACATTCCACTTTTTGACAAAACAAATTTGTTCGACTCGAACACTAAACGAAAACCGTGGTTATTAAGCAACGAACCAGATACCAGGTTCTTACGAATTTCAGGAACATATACAACATTGTTCAGAGTCAGTTCTTTTCCGGAAGTCATCTTCAAGATCACCTTGCCTTGGCCCTTTATTTCTAAAGTAGCCGAGTTCCCCATGAACATTTTCTCCCCATTCTCTAATGGTTCGAAAGTGGAGAACATACTTTTATTGGAGCACACATGTCGAGTAGCTCCAGTGTCAATCCACCATTCCTTCGGGTTTGAACCTAACATATTCACCTCTGATATCACAGCTGAGAGGTTGATATCTGAAACATCTTGAGCAATTCCTTGAATCAAGTTTGCTTCTCTGTTCCTGTTCCTCTTGGGAAGTTTGCATTCAGTGGACTTGTGACCCATTTTGTCACAATTGAAGCACTTGCCTTGAAACTTCGGCTTCTTGGAGATCCCTCCCTTGGGCCCCAACTTGGGACCTTTGTTGTGCTTGTTAGAACGTTGTTTATGTTCCATTACATTTGCCTTAGCTGCATGACTGACGAGTCCAACCTTTTCAGATCCTCTATTGTCTTCTTCAATGCGAAGCCTGACAATGAGATCTTCAATGCCCATTTCTTTTCTCTTATGCTTTAGGTAATTCTTAAAGTCTTTCCAACCTTGTGGTAGCTTTTCAATTATACATGCCACTTGGAAACTTTCACTTAAGTTCATACCTTCAACATGAATCTCATGCAAGATGAGTTGTAGTTCTTGAACTTGACTGATCATTGTTTTAGAATCTACCATTTTATAGTCTAGGAAGCGGCCCACAATGAATTTCTTGGCACCGGCATCCTCAGTTTTATACTTATGGTCTAGTGATTCCCAAAGTTCTTTAGCTGTTCTTTTGTCAATGTATACATTATACAAAGAATCGACTAATCCGTTCATTATGTAATTTCTACACAAGTAATCAGCATTTTTCTAAGCATCCACAGCAGCAATGACTTGGTTATCTTGCTCATCTTTCTTAAGATTTGGAGCATCTTCGTTCAAGAATCTTGCAAGATTCAGTATGGTCAGATAGAACATCATCTTCTGTTGCCACCTTTTAAAGTTCTGCCCGTTGAACTTCTCAGTTTTCTCCCCATGGGAGACTGAGATAGGTACAACGGTGGGCATTGGCACTCGTGCCACAGCAGCATTCGGTTCTTGCGTCGTATCAGCAACCGGCACGTAGACCGTTTCAGACACAGTAGCATTGTCCGATGCAATAGTCATTTTGATTTTGAAATTTACACAACACGAGTGTAAGTTTTCCAGATTAAAGAAATAAAAAGAAAAAATCGTGCCTCAAAACCAAAAATCAAAGAAATCCAAAATCTGTTTTAAGTTTGTTACAAATATTCTTTACAAAATTCCTTTTTTCAATAAAAGGATTGAGAGGCACAGAAAACTGAGAAGGGAACCGAAGAGAAGGAAAACCGAAAGAAAAAAATAAATAAATAAACAACTTACAAGAAGTAATCTCATATTACAATTTGAGAAGTCGAGGCCTGTGTATCACACAGTGTCCTTAAAACAAATTTCGCCTTTTCCGGTTGCTGGAATGAACTAAGGCGTCTGTCTCCTAGGATACAACGACCGAAGCGATCACGTAGGCACCACGTAGCACTCCCGAACTGAGTAGCAGTGCTTGAACCCTATCACCGACTTACCAATAAAAACCAGAGAAGAAGAACCGAACAGTACCTAGAGAAGGAGAGAAAGAAGATCTGTTGTGCAGGGAAGAAAGTAGAGGGGAGGCCTCTATTTATAGGGCTGGGTTAAAACCGTAACGGCAGACAAGGCTGTTAATGCCTTTATTGTAACGGCAGACAACCAACTGAATGCCGAGACTGTAACGGCAGACATCATTCACTGCCTTCAGTGTAACGGCAGACAAAACGTTAAATACAGCACTGAAACGGCAGACAGAACCGTTTCTGCATTCATTTCAGACGTTACAAAAAGAAAAATCAAAACTATAGCAAAAAGTGGCTCTGCACGGGGTGAGGTCAAGTCGGTCCGGCATTCGTGCGGGCGCATACAAGTCGCATGTAATCCGGTCCGAGATCGTGCTATATATCCTTTTCTATTTCCTTTGATTTTTCCGATGTGGGACTATGTTCCCTTAACCCATTTCAAGAATGAAAACTACTCACTTTGAGAGACAATTTCTCATTCACCCCTTAACCGATTTTAGCAAACCAATATATGATTTTGATCTACTCACGAAGGAGAACACAAATCAATCAAGATCTCTCAATAATTCATTGAGGATCTTCCTCAAAAAATTGCTCAAAAATCGGTTCGTAAATAGTGTATAAAACACTCATTTTCTAACAGGATACAAACCTGCCATTGGTTTTTGTGTCGATTTTGTGTTTGGGTGGGGTTTCGTCTAAATGGCCAGGTTAGGGCAGATTGAGAGAATCTATACTAAAATTAGAAAAGCAAATATCTGTGTCTTATTCTCTACATATGACATGAATTATATGGATATTTGTTTTCTTAACAAACATTTAAATTATATTTTTGGGTCAGATTTATTTTTTTGGTCTAGGGTGAGTGAGTTTCTAGAAATCAGAAATCAAACTCAATGGTTTGATTGAGTGTTTTCATCTCAGCTCTTAATATTCAGTCAAGCCTGCACTGAAGATTGGCGTAAACAATAACTATGCCCAAAAATGATTCCCTGTAAATAACTTCACAGGAAACAGATAAAGCCACTGAAGAAATGATATGAAGGATTGTTAGATATTTTAAATTATTAAAATCTCTGTACAATATTTCTTGGAATGAGATTAGTAAGATTTGTATGCAATAAGAGACAAAATGTACTATGTTATGCAGGATAACCTTTAAAAGTATATATTACTATGTTATGCAAGGTATCCTTCAAAAATAAATAAAGGTGCAAAAGAGTTAGCCCATCATTCTGTAATTCTTCTCATTGTATATTTGTATTTTAATTAATAATTGCTGTAACTCTCCAGAGTTCACTGGACGAATTAGGAGACGAAATTCGCTACATCATGCAAGGTATGAAGGTAACCTTTAAAAGTAAACATGCAAACATATTATCTAATTCATTTTATTGTATGTATAATCATCCTTTTCATGACTAACATGAAGGATTGTTAATTCATTTTATTGTATGTATAATCATCCTTTTCTAATTTAATCACGACGTTCAGAACCCGTTCACTACTCTCTGATTTGACCTTCGAGTTGTGAAGACAATGTGGAACGGTGATGCTTGTGTACATAGTCTAGTAACTTCCTGTGTGTAGCTTTAGACCTTCGTCTTCTAAATGAAGATAGAACATATTCCATGAAGGCAGCATCACATGGCAATGTGATAGGCCCACCACTTGGTATTCCAAACTCATCTTCAGACATCTTGAAGAGCTCGACAAAGATACTGCTGTCTAGGTATGCCAAAGGAACCATAAACCTCTTCTCGTCCTTTGAATACACAGTGAAGTGGCCCTTATTTGCAACCGACGTTCTACTGTATGCATCAGAATCTGAGAGACCATCAGTTTGCGTCAACAAGAGTTTTCTGCTGCTGAAGGCATCTACTGATCTCTGCCAGTTTTTTGCCATGGTGATAAGATTCTTGGGGCTCAGTCTCACCATTGATGATAAATGGTATAGAATGAGATATTAGCTTTGGTGTCTGCTAAGATGATAAGAGTAGCAACTGGGTCGTCTCTATATATATATATATATATGAGCTATAGGTTAATGCATGTGGTGCGTAAGAGGAGGCAAAACAATGTGCTTTAAAAAGATGAGATGATGTTCGAAATTGGTTGGGAAGTTCCCTTCCATTGGTCGATATTCAAGAAAATGGTTAGCAAGGATTACCTACCTCTCATTCGAGGTGCTGCTGTTAGGTCGAGCAGGTTGTACAAACAATATCTGAATTTTTTTAGCTAAGTACCCTGAATATGCTTGCTAACGTTTTTTTTTTTTTCTTTCTCCCTTATATTGGCGAAACCTTTTTGTATAGGGCAACATCCTTAAAACACCGCAAACGTCTGTCTGTCTGTCTTTAGTACAACAAACACCCCCCCCCCCCCCCCCCCCCCCCGCGTTTTCAGAAGGTAGACAGCAGCTCCCTCGCCTTCAGTTTTAACTTTTCTGTCATCTTTTGTTTGACTAGGTATTGACTAGCACTTACCGGGTCCGGGTGTTTTGAGCTGACTGGGTTATAATCTTTCAAAATTCCCAAATTACCCTTTCTTAAGAGCATTCACATTGGTTTACTATATTATCATTTTTGTCTTTTTTTACTACGGTAGAATGATATATTTAAGAAACCGATTTGGCAAAATGCATATTATAGAGGACGAAATATTTACGAAGCATGATGTTTCGTCTCTAATATATTATATTATTTTTAATCCATCTCATGTTTTGTCCGATGAAATTAGAATTTTTTAAAATAAAAAAACCCCGGAAAAACAAAGAAGATAGGGACGAAATACTATGTTTCGTCCAAGCGATTCTAGGTTCTTTTTCGCAAAATTTCTGGGTTTTTTTGGGGATTCTGTGGAGTTGGTGTGTATATGATTTTGTAGAAAAGACGAGTTGTTGGTGTTGGTGTGCATAGGATTTTGTAGGAAAATGAGATGATTGTACAGAATTTTGTATAGAGTTTTATTTGGTCGAAAAAACATGTTTTGACCGTTCAAGTTTTGCCGATTTTGTTATTTTTTTTAGCAATTCACCGCCGCACCAAATCGTTCGAATTGCTATTACGATTTTACCATTTTACCAGTTTTTTTCACAGAAACCACTGTGGATGCTTTAATGGCGAAAACCCTAGAACCTAAATCTTCTTCTCCTCATCTTTGAGTTAAATTTTTTCTAGAAATCGTAACCGTACCATTAAGCAACAAATTCTATCTTGGGCACTTGTAGTTGCAGACAATTCATCGATAGTGTTGTCTATCCCAATGGCCGCAATCAGCTTTATACCCTTCACCACAATACTAAGTTCCAAACCCCAAATTACATTTTCAATTCCAATTCTAAGCGATACAAATACAATGATGATGATGAAGATGAAGAAGAGGGGAGAGTTGTTGGTATCGAATGCAGGGGGCCCACCCAGCTCCACCAGTCTCATCCTCGCATTCATCCTCCCCCTCTCCCTCTTTGCCGGCACCGTCTTCGCTTCCATCCGCATTGCCGACGACCTCGACAGAAAATTCCTGGACGATGTAAAGCTTCCTAGATTTTTTTTGTTTTTCTTTCCATTGCCCACCACCTGTTTGATAAAATGCTTCAATGGTTTTCTTACTTTTCTTTTTTCTTTTTGTTTTTTGGGTTAAAATTTTCAAATGATAAAGCTTGCGGTGAATAAAGCATTGATGGAAGAGAACGAGGAAGATGGGGGTGACTTTGGAGGTTCGATAAATGGAGTTATGGAGGAGGGAGAGGTGGTTGTCCCTGCTGCTGCTGCTGCTGCTGCTCGTGCTCGCAACAGACCCAGAAGAGAAGGTTGAATGGAAATCTGTGTATGGTTTGCCCCGTTATGTAAAGCTAAATGTCTTACTTGATACATGATACATGAATGTTTACGTACTCTTATGTGTAATGTGTGCCTGATTGATACTGCATTATTGGTTATTGTAAGCAAAATTTCTCTCACAGTTTGTGAAATTCGCTGATGGAACACAAGGTTCATAATTTCATTGAAGTGAGAGAGTGAGAATAGATGATATGGCAAACTGTTTTGGTTTTTAAACGAGATAAGTTTACTTGTATAGAATTATAGAGATTAGTAAGGAAGGGTAGTTTGGGCATTGAGGAGAAGAAGATTTGGGTAATTTCGCCGTTAACAAAGAAGAGGAGGAGGAGGAGGAGGAGATATTGGTGCATTCCTCCTTGTGTGTTTGCAAGCTTTGGTCGTGTCTGTGCTATTGGTGCATGCCAAGAATTTAATCAGGAGAAGAGAATAGCCAACATGAGTAGCTGGCAGTGCTAAACTGAATCATATCAACAAGATGTCACGAAACAATAGCAGTGAACTGACCCAGCAAGAGCAGATCCTGACAAAAGGGAATACATATACTGCAGGGTTGCAAGTGTTGCTTGTGTTGGTTATGGGATTCCTCCAGTTCAGATGTAATATAGACAGATTTGAAATGCTTTAATAAGATTCTCCTAAATGGAAGTGGGTTAAATTTGATGTAGGCGCAAACCAAATGCTACTCCATTGGTTGAACAAAAGGAACTTTCAGACTCAAGATAATCTGGTGAATGATTTGACATGAAGTTCTTCTCATTGATCTACAGAATGATTAAGATTTATTTCATCTCATTTCATGTCTGACATGGATGGTTTATATGCAAAACTTTCGAGAACAAAATGTATGGACTTCAATTTGCACTATCTAATATTGCATCAGAAGATACAGAGGTTAATGTCGATGTTTACAATCAGAATCACAAAATTCAGAAGCTATATACTTCTATCTGATTTGACCATGTGAATTGTGAAGATAATGAGGAATGACGGTGCTTGTATACAGAGTCTAACAACTCTCTGTCTGCAGCTTTGGCCCCTCGTCTTCTAATTGTAGGTAAAACGCATTCCATGAAGGAAGCATCGCATGGCAATGTGATATGCCCATCGCTTGGTAGCCCAAATTCATCTTCAGACATTTTGAAGAGCTCTATAAATATACTACTCTTGAGGTATGTCAAAGGAACCATGAACCTCTTCTGGTCCTTTGAGTACACAGTGAAGTGGCCCTTACTTGCTACCGAGTTACTACTGCATGCATCAGAATCCGAGCAAGCATCAGTTTGCGTCAACAAGAGTTTTCGGCTGAAGGCAGCTACTCTCTGCCATTTCCTTGCCATAGCGATAAGCTTCTTGGGAGTCACCATTAAAAGTAAGAAATTAAAAATGTTTTGGTGTGTAGAAAGGCAGTAGATGTGATGAGAAGAATAGCAGATGGGGTGACTACTTATACGATTGAAAAGATGCCCATAACAGAGGTGTAGAGGAGGCAAAAGCATGTGCATTTGCATATGAGAAGATTACATTCAAGGTGAGATGTTGGATTTGGTTAGATAGTTGCTTTCTAAAGGTTGGGACACAAGTGATGGTGAACAAGCATTTCCATCTCCGGATATTTGGCAATATCTCGACATTCTGGGTCCAGCCTACTGAGTACTCACTCACTGTCTCTTGCTAAATGCTTGTTATTTTTCAGGAAAGGTAGTATAGATTTGATTGAGATTCTTGAAATATATCATTATTAAGAGTTTTGCATGGTGAACCCACTTGTAATCTTGTATTAGGTAGGGACTCTTCGGTGGTTTAGCCAAAGTGAGCATATCCTCTTTAAATGCAATCTACTTTTTCTCACTTTCCAGAGGCGAAGCCAAGACAGTCAATGTGCCAAGTGTTCTTATTCTAAGGATAAGGAGAGAGCAACTATAATCTTACTAGTAATTTACACGTGCAATGCACGTCTTTATCAGGGGCGGATCCAGGATTGAAAAGTGAAGGGGGCTGGAAAAAAAATTTGCACAAGGTAACATGCAAAATATATATAAAGTTGTTATAGATACTAGAGAAGTAAAGTTGTTATAGATACTAGATAGAATAGAGTTGAGCTTGGTCAAAAAAAATAAATAGAAGGCTCAAATATATCTGGAGTGTGCTTTAAAATATATTTGGGGTGAGCTTTAAAAAATATTTGGGGGGGCTAAAGCATATATATATTCCATACTAATATACCCAAAAAAAATTTTTACAAACAAGTACCAAATGTTTGTGGGGGGGGGGGGGCTGTAGCATACCCCAGCCCCCCCTAGATCCGCCCATGGTCTTTATAAATATATATATATATATATATATATATATATATATATATATATATATATAAATTCCGACGTTGTCTGGCATCGAACCTAAGACCTCATTTATATCAGTTATGCATGTCTATTGCACGTGTTTGTTGAGTTACAAAGCACGTATTTGTTTGGTTACAAATAAAATTTGTTTGGTAACAAACTCTCCATTAAAACAGTGGAGATTATGCTTAGTAATGAAATGGGAAGGTCACTGGAAAAGAAAAAAAGAGCTATCTATGCAAGTGGGAGTGATGTTCACATATGGTTCTCTCAACCAAGGGACTGCTCTTCAGGTGCTATTGTCTGTTATTGATTGGTTTATTTTGTTTAAGAAGTGGATGCAAATTCAGATCTCGGATCTGATGATTGTTACAGATATTGCTGTTACTGAAACAAGGATTGCTTGGGGCCACAATTAGTGTGGTATTGTCCTATTTTGATTACTTCTTTTTAGTACAACTAAGCTTACTATATGTGCTAGGTCGGTGAGAGTCTATGTATTAGTCTCAGAACAGATTACATGGGAAGTACATCACATACGTCTTCTGTTTGTTTATGCAGTTGGCGTCAGAAGAAGCACTCTCCCCTCACTTTTGGCAATTTAACAGCTTGAGTTAGTTTGTTCTTGTATACTAAAATTCAGGGTGTAAACATGGAGCGGATACAGGTATATTACCGTATCTGAATCAGTTATCTTCCGGCAAATACAAATATGAGTACATTCATTATTCAAGTATTGAATTTAGTATCATATTTGCTTTAAGCCCATCAAACTTTAGCTTTAATTTCAAGATGAATAAATTCCTACTGGTAGGGCTGGAAATTAGTTTGCACAGATATTACAGCTCCTCGGTAGGGCTTTGCAAATATCAACAAGTGAAAATTTCATAATTAACATTCAGTTTGAACAAAATAGTTTTACAAATTTGATAAAGAAGTCATTCTAATGGCAGTTTCAGAAAACTGTAGAGAATCTATTTTTGTTGTTCACATGGGGAACAAGAGAAAAGATGACCTAATCCTGGCAATCGAAGTTATCAAATCTGAAATTGCATCAGAAAATTCACAGGTTAATATGACATTGCAGACGGATAATTTTTTTTAGAAGCTATATCTGAATCGATCTTACGAATTGTGAAAGGCATGTTGAATTTGTTTTTTCTAAGCAAGAGCAAGTTGAATGATGGTGCATGCTTATTAAATCTAAAACCACTTTCTCTGCAGATATGGATCCTATTCTTCTGAATGGCAATAAAACGTTCTCAATGATAGGCTATTACATTATCATGGTAGCCTTCAAAAATAAGAAAAATGAGTAATACAAAGGTTGCTATTCTGTACTAAAACATCGACTTTTCATGAATATACACAAGTTAATGCCAATGACTACAAATCTAATTACAAGGTTCAGAAACCATAAACTATTCCCTGATTCAATCCTACAAGTTGCGAAGAAAATGTAGAATTGTGGTGCTTGTATACAGAGTCTAATAATTCCCTGTCTGCAGCTTTAGATCCTCGCCTTCTAATCAAAGATAGAACATACTCCATGAAGGAAGCATCGCAGGGCAATGTGATAGGCCCAAAACTTGGTAGTCCAAACTCATCTTCAGACATTTTGAAGAGCTCTACAAATATACTGCTTCCGAGGTATGTCAGAGGAACCTCAAACCTCTTCTGGTCCATTGAATACACAGTGAAGTGGCCCTTACTTGCTACTGAGTTACTACTGCATGCATCGGAATCTGAGCAAGCATCAGTTTGCGCCAGCAAGAGTTTCGGGCTGAAGGCAGCTACTCTTTGCCACTTCCTTGCCATAGCAATAAGCTTCTTGGGAGTCAGCATTGTTGGTTAAAATGTATAGAACACCGGTTTGAGAAACAACAAATGCTCTGGTTTTCTACGAAGGCTTTGGAGGAGATGGGAAGAGTTGCATATGGAGCATCTACTTATATGAAAGAAAAGAGGCCCTCGACAGGGTTGTGGATTAGTATTGGAGGTTTGTTAGAGGAGGCAAACCATGTGTTTTTGGTAGATGAGACTACGCTATTCAAAGTGGGATGTTTGGATTTGGTTAGACAGTTGCTTTCTGAAAGTTGGGACACAAGTGAATGATATGTATTTCTTTCTCTGGTATATAATCAAAACTGGAAGGATTGCTTACTATCTGAAGGGCAAATAATATGTAATATAGCACTAGATTCATTTAACAATGTAAGAAAATGAGCAGTTAATATATTTTTATGTTGGTAAAATTAACACCAATGCTAATTTTTTTTAAATAATGTGTAATGAAGCAATTCAAATTTTAAAACTAAGATTTCATTTCTTACAATCTGAGTGATACATTCAGTAATCATGAACCTAAAGAAGAATATTGCATAAAAAAAGACACAAAAAACTTGGAGAGGTCATACATTTCATTATCTAAGAAGTTAACTCCGTTTCCATTTCTCTTGCTAACTTGTTATTTTGTATGGAATAAATGCTTTGTTTGAGATCCTTGAAATATACGATCACCAACTACGTTTTATGGTATGTCCACTGAGTATGTCTGTGCGTAAATGTAAAGTGTGAAACCTACTTTCAAGATAACTCTTCCATAAGCTTGTATTAGGTAGATATTTCGTCGTGGTTGTGGACCATATACTGTGATGCATTTTGCTGTGTATTAACCACTTCTTGTTGACATGATCCTTCACCTTCCCAAATGCATCTAACTTCTCCCATTTTTGAGTGGAAAGACAATCCATGTTCCAAGTGGTTCTCTTTATTTTAATGCTTATACAGCAACTGCAATATTGTTTTTCAGTAATGAAAATATGAAATAGGCAGGTCACTGATAAAAAAAACAGCTATATTGATGCGGGTGTTGCTGATGTTTGCATATGGGTCTTTCTTATTGATGTTGATTAAGGGACCACTCTTCAAACGCTATTGTCTGCTTTTGATAGTTTTCTTTTGTTAAAGATATGGATGATCATACATGCCTTAGATTTGATATATCGGTACAGATTTGGTTGTCCTTGATACGGGAATCGCTCGAGGGCCACCCCAGTGCGACATTGTCTTTTTTTAGTGTCTCTAGTGTTGAACAGGCGCAATTATTCGCTGTTGTAGATAGATATGGAATGAAGTAATCTAGTCCTCTCATTTTTTTTATCATTAAACGGTGGGCAAAAAAACCCCTGCATTTCATTAAAAAGGATTTAACAAAACATACAACAAAAAATAAGGCTTATGAAATTCAGATCCCAACAGGCTGGGTTCTGGACCTCATACACCCCAACCAACAAACAAAAAATACAACAAAATCTAGTCCTACTGGTCGGCCGCCCCTGCCAGAGCAAATTTCTCGTGCCAGTTTGGGCTCACTCTCTCACTCAGTCCCTCGCTTGTACACCGTTTATCCTCTCCAACTATCGTACGCTCTCCTTCGTCGCCCCCAGCAGTAACCCAAACGACAAGTATAAGCACCATATTAGAGACACCGCAGACACTCCGCCAATTTGACAACTCCATGTCAAAATTGAGTCCTCGGTCTCATCCCCTCGCTTCACCCTCGATGGCTCTCACCGCAACCTCGCAACGAGGGTAGACGTCGCACCTGACCCCTGCGAGCCCTCTAACATGAAAGAAACCACAGGCACCCCTCACTTTGACCAACCAAGGTCAAAGTTGAGCCCAAACTATAAATTTGTCTAACAACCGTAGCCCACACCAACTATGGTACATTTCACTACTAATTGTGAATCAGTTGTAATTTGGATATTAGGGACGAGTTTGGAACTTAGAAGCTCCTCACCGCTTCGAATTTCAAAACTCGACTTGAAATTCAAATCTCCCCCAACGACATGACTTCCCAGATCAAAATCGAATTTCAAAACCAATTTTTGAAATTCGAAAATCTCCCTCCCTCTACTCTCTGACAGACCCCCCTCACATGCCTCCACGGCAGTCCCGACTACCCCAAGTTCGCCGATGCCTCCCGACGTCGTTGCTTGACAGCACTCCCGCTGCAATCCCCGACGCAACCAACTCGAGCACCGACTGTGAGCGCGTTGCCATCCCCGATGTCGCCAACGATAGTCAGCAACTCCCACACCCACGACCAAGATCTACCCTGCCAAATGTCGCCAACGCTGGCCAATCGCCACGTTCCCCGGCCGATCTCCTACATCGCCGATCGAACGCTCTTCTCTGCCACCCCCAATCGACGCTAGCGCTGCCCTAAGCTCAGTCGAACCTCCAATCCTCGCCTACCCTGGTCGCGCCCTACTCCGACACCGGAGTTAACCCCCCACTGGTCGCAACCACCAGATCTCCTCCATCCCGCATCGCAGGAAAAGGCCAGCACCCGACTAACCCACTCAGCAGCCAAAGTAAGGATTTGGAGAGATAAGAAGAGGGTTAGAGATGATGAGATCTGGAAGAGAGAAGAGAGGAAGAAGGGAGCGGGAGGGGGGCGGCGCAACCCTAGCCGCCGCCCCCCAAACTCAGATCTAGGGTTTGGGTTTTTAGGTTTTTTGGGATTTGGGGGAGAGCTTCTCTCTCTAGAATTTCTAGAGAGAGAAGCTATTTTTTCTTTTATCAAATTATAGTCCTCTCATTTTTGGTAATGAAAATAACATGAAATCCTTTGTTCTTCTGCATTGAAGCTTATTTGTTCTTCTACATGTAAGAAGAATGAGTTCAATCCTTTATATCCAAGATACCGTTAGTTATTCATAGTATCTATTTAATTCAGATATTTTTGATAGTTCAGCATTACCAGTATGTTTATACCCAGATTAAGATGGCTGGATAACTAGTATAAAAAGTAAATATATGAAATCATATCTTCTCCATAATAAGACAGTGTAGGTCTTCTATAATTATTCAGCAGTAAGGCTAACAGCAGAAGAGAAAACTAAATTCCATCCAGAAAAAGTTGTGCATTGATTTCAATACTTGGACAAAATTTATGTACATATCATCATTCTAATGACAATTTCAGATACTGCAGAGAATTAGCTTCTGCTGCTCACAGCCTATCAGAGGCAAAGACGACATTGTACACCGACTCCCAGAAATGGTAGTTAACACAGCCCTCTCCACATCTGTTGACACTCGAAATGGAAGCAAGGAAACAATATATTCCATACAAATAGAGTCGCAAGGCAACATGATAGGCCCGTCACTTGTAAAGCTGTACTCTTCTTCAGACATTCTAAAGAGCTCTCTGAAGATGTTGCTCGATAGACATTCAAGGGGAATCATGAATCTTTTCCCATCTGAAGAGTAAACAAACACATGGCCTTTCCTTGCAACTGCCGATGTGATACACTTCTCGTTGCTTTTAGTCAATGTGATTCTTCTCCTCCCTGCTGCTGCTACCTTCTGCCATTTCTTGACCATCTGAAGTAGCTTCTTTGTGTTAACCATTTTTAGCTTGTGTTTTCGTAACAGGAATACTAAGTGAAGAAGATGAGTTTGTATTGTGTCGAAGAAAGTGTGTATATATATATATATATGGGAGAGGAATGCAAAGCGAAGACATGCCATGTGGCTAGTGGAAGGCAAATCCAAGTGCTGGTTGGAGGTTGTAACTACAAGTCTAGGCTTTGGTACGGACTCACTTCATGAAAATCGATGGCTTATCAGCTGCTAGAATTAGGATGCCCGGGGCCACGCATAATATATATTTATAGATCTTGCTGCTCGTTGAGGGACTAAAAAAGGGCCACACTCATGTGAACTTGTCTACCATGATGACCTCTTTTAACATTACAGGAACTGATAGCTTTCTTGTGGTCTAAATCAGATTAGTAACTGATGAAGATTTCAGAAGTCGATCTATTCTGCATTTGGCTAGGAAGTTGGAAGCGGTGCACGTGATTGGTTAAGCATATGCTTCTTTGATTCATGAGCAGAAAGACCTCATTTATACAATTCAGCATTATGCTGGTTCCATCCATATATATATATATATATATATATAAAGAGGAAAGCTCCCATGAAAACGTACTGTAGCGATGAAAACGTGGAAACAACGGCCCAGGTTATAATGCATTATAACCCGGCCTAGGTGGTTTTCACGTGTTTTCACAATATTTGCGTTTTCAATGGAGCATTTCCTATATATATATATATATATATATATATATATATATATATATATATGATTTCTTTCATTACAAACGCAAATGTTTGTGCACACCACTAAACGCAAATGTTTGTGCGCACCACTTAACCCGTCATTGGCAATGACGGGTTAAGTGGTGTGCAAGCATTTGCACAACATTTGCGTTTGCAATGGAAGAAATCCAGAGCTTTCTTCGGATGCAAACGGGTCTGTGTGCACAGACCCGTTGTGAACTTAGATCTAGGCCGTTAGATCAAGATCCAACGGCCCAGATCTTTTTTTGAAAAAAATTGCCTTAACCCGTCGTTTGCACTGACGGGTTAAGGCAAAAAAATTTTAAAAAATTTTGCCTTAACCCATCGTTTCCAAGAACGGGTTAAGGGAAAAGTGTTTTTTTTCCTGTATACTCCATCTTCTTCTCTCTCGATCTCTCTCTACTCTCTCTCTCGTTTCTTCCTCGAACCCAAACCCAATCCCGCCGAAATCGAGAGCTTCTCACTCCGACGACTCCTCTCTTATTTCCCTCCTCTCTCACTCCGGCGAATCTCTCTCTCTCTCTTCCATCCGTTGCTCCCCCAACCCAGAAACCCTAACCCTCATCTGATGGAATTTTTTATATATACACTTAAGAACATGCATAAAACATTAATAACAACCTAAAACATGTTTCTATAAATATAGATCTTAATCATGTTGCAAAAGTGCTTTAATATAAAATCCTAAATCATGAAACTATAGATCTTTGCTAAATTAAAAGAAGAACAACATTAAAAGCGGAAGCACTAACCTGAAGCCATTGATGGAGATTGCACGGAGGGTTTGGATCTTCTTATATGATACACACTTCTATGAGAGGCCGTCTCTCTATTCTTCTGTTGATGGGATGACAGATGGAGCAAGAAGATACGTATATATAGGGGACCATAACCCTAATTGATAATTATTGATTTCCAATTTTGCCCATCACAAAATAAGAAATTTACTTTACGGTCTCTACACGTGTTATATCACACTTTAAATTATATGCTTTTAACCCATTACTTAATCTTGATTAGATCACTTTAATTTGGGTTAAACTTTAGGATAGCAATTATACATTTAGTCACATATGTGAGCCCATATAGATTATTTTCCAACAATCTCCCACTTGGGCCACATATGTTACTCCTTATAAATGTACATACTTTATGAGCTCAAAATTTTGCTATCATAACCAAAAGCATAGCCAAACAATCTCGTCCATTAATCATGTAAATATAGGATCAAAGCAATTTTCGTTACATTTATCGTAACTAAATTCATCAATGGTCACATATATCAATATAATCAAATGACATAGATCAAGTGTGAATGTGTAGCATGAAAATTTCATGCAATGTGATCTATACACATGCCTATTTCCAACTGGTCCTCTTTAAAAACTTAAGTGAGGTCAGAACCAAAATATGACATATGTGTGAGAAAACTGAATTCTTTATTTCTGATCAGAAAATAACCAAATGTATAAATGTCTCACACAAACATAATGCAAATAAAATACAAACTCCCACTAAATCATGATATCCTCAAAAATACAACACCCATATGAGCAGTATGCTCATAAAAGACCTTGGGTGGTAATCCCTTTGTGAGCGGATCCGCTATCATGGAGTTTGTCCCAATGTGCTCTATGGACATCTGTCCACTTTGCACTATTTCTTTCACAACTAGGAACTTTATATCAATATATTTCGACTTTGTCGAACTCCTGTTGTTGTTGGAATACATCACTGCTGACTTATTGTCACAAAATAACTTGAAAGGTCTTTCTATATTTTCCAAAATGCGCAGCCCAGTGACAAAAATTTCGCAGCCATATTCCATAATTCGATGCCTCATAGCACGCTACATACTCTGCTGCCATAGTGGAAGAAGCTATAAGTGTCTGTTTGGAACTTTTCCAGGATATAGCTCCTCTAGTTAACAGGTAAATATAGCATGATGTAGACTTTTGCTATCTTGGCACCCTAGTGAAATCAGAATCAGAATACCTTACGACCTCCAAATGATCTGATTTTCTATATGTGAGCATGTAGTCTTTTGTTCTCTGAAGATACCTCATGACCCTCTTGGCTGCTATCCAATGGTCCATACCAGGTTTTCTTAAATACACGCCTAACATCTCAACAATGTACGCAATATCCGGACGCGTACATACTTGAGCATACATTAGACTCCTAATAGCTGATGTATAAGGGATCTTTTGTATTTCCTGAATTTCAAGGTTACTTTTAGGACATTAATTGAGACTTAATTTGTCTCCTTTAGCACCAGGGGTATCCCCTGGTCTACAATCTTGCATGCCAAACCTTTTGAGTATTTTATCGATGTATCCCTTTTGTGATAATCCCAGAATACCTCGAGAACGATCTCGGTGTATCTGAATTCCTAATACAAAAGAGGCATCCCTAAGATCCTTCATCTCAAAATGCTTGGACATAAATCTATATCATTAGTGGCAAGCAATATGTCATCGACATATTGAACTAGGAATATATGCTTACTCCCACTGAATTTGTGATACGCACAATTATCAACTACAATCATCTCAAAACCAAATGAGATAATCACTTGATGAAATTTGTGGTACCATTGACGAGGAGCTTGCTTGAGTCCATAGATGGATTTTGTCAATTTGCAAACCATATTCTTAAGCTAGGATATAATAAACTGGTTTGAATACTTATTTGCAATTGCTTCAACAATTAAAATCATTAATTGAATTTCTTAAACAGTAAGATCAAATATCAAGAATAATATGATCAGAATGCTATATTTAATTCCAAACCGGAACTAAACTCTAGAACAGAGAATGCAACACTATAAGAACATATTCTAGATTGTGGAGCCCATGACTGAGCTTTCTTAAAGTAAATAACAAATGTGTTCATAACACCTAACATTAAGAATATTGGCACCTAATATCTTAGTTTTGATCTGTTTTTCCTTTATGCAGTCTACACAGACATCAAAGTCTTATGAAGTCCTGGGATTCCAAAATGTCATCAGACACAAGACACTCAACTCTACCTTTTGAGATATGACCTAAGCACTTATGCTATAAAGATGCCGAATTATCTTTAATTTATGTTTAGTACCACGTAACTCTACATGCAAGGTTTCATTATAGGATGCAATTGTTTAAAACAAATAAAGGTTGTCATAAGCATTCAAATAACCAGTTCCAACAACATTCGAATTTAAAGACAAACTAAACTGATAGTTTCCAAATGAACAATAATAACCAAATTTGTCCAACAAAGAAACATAAATAAAATTTCGTCTAAAAGACGGAATAACAAAAGTGTCTTTCAAATCCAAATAAGAAACCAGATCCTAATAACAACCAAAAATGCCCAATTGCTTCCACTTCTACCGATTATCGCCCACGAAGATGTGTCTTTCACCATCATTTGGCTTCCGGCAGCTCAGGCAACCCTGCATAGAAACACTTATGTGAGTAGTAGTACCAAAATCTATCCACCAAGTGTTTCTAGGTACTGAAGATAAATTAACTTCAGAACAGGCCAAAGTAAGAAACATACCTTTCTTTGCACGCCATGCGTGATATTTAGTACATTTTTTCTTCATATGTCCAGGCTTGTTACAAAAGAAACAACTCTCTGTATCCTTATGTTGTTTCTTTTGAGCTGGATCCTTAGCTTTTTTCATCCTCAGATTTTCTCTTCTTGCCCTTATCCTTAGAGGCTTTGGCCAAATGAGCACTTTCAGTCTTATCTTGTTTCAACCTTTCTTTCTCTTGCACACAGTGAGAAGTGAGCTCATTTAGAGTCCATTTTTCTTTTTGACAGTTGTAACTGATTTTGAATTGATTAAACTGTGCAGGAAGTGATACCAAAACCATAAGCACAAGCAAGTCCTCAGGAAATTCAAGCTTGAGTACCTTAAGTCTTGAAACAACATGATACATTTTCATAATGTACTCCCTTACATTTCCTCGACCCTTATACTTCATAGACATCAAAGAAATCAGAAGTGTAGTCATTTCAACCTTATCGTTTTTAGCAAAACATTTCTCAATTTGATCGAGAAAATCTTTGGCCTTAGTAATCCCATCAGATTCTGTGCCCCTAAAGGCTTCTGGAATGCTGTGTTTCATAATCATTAGACTCATGCAATTTGAACGATCCCATCTCTCAAATACCCTTTTATCATCAGGAGTGCTTTCCGCAGTGAGAGATGGAGGTTGTTCTTCCCTTAATGCATGGTCTAATTCCATACAACCAAGAGTTATCAGTAGGGTCCCTTTCCATTCCTTGAAATTTGTCCCATTAAGCATGGGAATAGAATTGATGTTAGCAGTTATTGAGGCAGCAGAAGATACATTAGCTGAATATAGAACAAAAAATAAACAATAAGCTCACATGAGAATCCATATAAAACAATAAATTCAAATAATGGTTAATCCCATCTCAAGATATCAGGCACAACGTTAATATCAAGTCTTTGGACAGTAACATTAACTGTAAGCGGTACTCTTGTTGTAGTAATCAAATATTGACAATAAATCCTATCAAATAATAAGTCATTCTTTGGACTGACTTATTGCTCACATGGAATACCTTATAATTGTCACATATTTATTACCACAGATGTGTATGAAATTCGGCCAAATATCAACTTACCTTTGGGTCAGTTAATAAACGCATGAATTACAAACACACAATCATCTTGATATTTTAAATAAATTAATCTACACAAAAGAGATCACTTTGGAAACATTTTGTTTCAATTAATCTATTCAAAATATTAGACATTCATAAGAAAATCCAAAACCAAAATTTGAATTTAATTGTTTTCCTAAAAATTTATCTTTTCCTTAACTTTATAATTTTATTTTAGATAGATAATGTTAAAATAATATATATTTAAAATGATAACAAAACCATAACTGAACCATATCTATCTACTGATTTGATAATGTCAAAAGATAGAATTAAACAGAATATTAACAGAAATTAAAATTCTTAAATCTCACATTTCTTTAATTCTATGAGCACAGAAACCCAAACCCAAACCCGGGCCCATACTTACGTTAGCAACAGCGGCAGCATTTGCTGCCTTCACAAACCCGTGGGCCCTTTTTCCGAAATTATTATAAATAGCACATCTTTAAAACAGTGGGAACAAACAATTTCCAGTGGGCCCCATATGAAGTAAGCCACGTCAACCATGGGTATTTTGACCGAAGTCAACATCCCATACACAAGCCAAACCAAGCTTTTACTGTCACTTATTTTCCCGTCGGACCCCCCACCATTTCCAAATAAATCCATATTACATCATCCAACCATCCTATCCAACCGGGTCCACCTCCATCTAAACTATATACTACCTCCCCATATAAAATATGTGGGCATAGTTTATTAATAATCTTTAACATAATCAAAACCTATCTGTACCCAAAGGTTATCAAAATCACATCTGAAGTCACATGCACTACTCCATTTAATTCATTTTGAATTAAAACCACACAACTACCCCCATACAAATTTCTATGGGCAACAATTAATTTTATATTAATTATCTACAACAGAAACGTCAAAACCATATCTTTAAACAAAAACAAAAAATAAACTTTATCAAAATCCAAAACCACTACAAAACAGCACTAACAGTTTTGATTTTTTTTTTAATTTATTTATTTATTAATAAATTAAATCTGAATATGATCTTAACATGGATCTTAATATATTATCAACCAAAGTACATCATATAGATTAATTCACTATTCAATCCAGAAAATGCAACAGAACAATGGAAACTTAATGGCTCCAAAAGATTAACAAATCCATTAGCCTTTACAAATCTAAATGCAATTAATTTAATTATTGAATCTGAATCTTAGAAGACAAATACCATAAAAGGAAGATCAAAAGAAAAACCTAAATTTCTTAAGTTTCTTTAGATAAGAAGCCCTAAAACTCTTTAAACAAGAAACCCTAAATTTCTTCAATTAATCCAGCAAAGATGGCTCTGATACCAATTGATGAAATTTTTTATATATACACTTAAGAACATGCATAAAACATTAATAACAACCTAAAACATGTTTCTATAAATATAGATCTTAATCATGTTGCAAAAGTGCTTTAATATAAAATCCTAAATCATGAAACTATAGGTCTTTGCTAAATTAAAAGAAGAACAACATTAAAAGCGGAAGCACTAACCTGAAGCCATTGATGGAGATTGCACGGAGGGTTTGGATCTTCTTATATGATACACACTTCTATGAGAGGCCGTCTCTCTATTCTTCTATTGATGGGATGACAGATGGAGCAAGAAGATACGTATATATAGGGGACCATAACCCTAATTGATAATTATTGATTTCCAATTTCGCCCATCACAAAATAAGAAATTTACTTTACGGTCTCTACACGTGTTATATCACACTTTAAATTATATGCTTTTAACCCATTACTTAAACTTGATTAGATCACTTTAATTTGGGTTAAACTTTAGGATAGCAATTATACATTTAGTCACATATGTGAGCCCACATAGATTATTTTCCAACATAATCCACACCCAAACTTCTCCTCCTCCTCCGTCCGCTTGCCACTCCTCCTCCTCCTTCATTCCCACTTAGATCTCTGATCTCAATCTCTCTTCCAAACTTCGAAACCCAATCTCACCTCCAAACTTCGAACACAATTTGTTTGGAAAGTTTATTATATAATTTTTTTCCGAGAGTTTTTATTTTAAAAAATTCAAGTTTTTTGTTAAAAAATATTCCAACGTAACCCGTTCTTGACGATGACGGGTTAAGTAGGAAGAAATTGGCAAAACTTCATCTACGAAAGATCAAGTATTCATCCAGATAGACAAGTACACAGGGAAAATATTCCAACTTAACCCGTTAATGGCAGCTTAACCCGTCATTGCCAATAACGGGTTAAGTTGGAAGATATTGGCAGAACTTCGACTCTTCAAGATGAATTTTGTGCAAGTTTTCTTCCTCAAAGACAAACACACTGTCAAAATATTCCAACTTAACCCGTTATTGGAGATGACGGGTTAAGTGAGCTTAACCCGTCATTGCTAATAACGTGTTAAGTTTGAAGATATTGGCAGACTTAAATTGTTAAAGATGAATTTTGTGCAAATACACTGTCAAAATATTCAACGTAACCTGTTATTGGTAATAACGAGTTGAGTTGGAAGATATTGGTAAAACTTCATCTTCAAAAGATCAAATTTGTACAAATTTTCAGTGAACCTAACCTATTATTGCCGATAACAGGTTAAGTGGACAAAAACAAAAAAAATAAAAACACCCACAACATATATATACCTTCTCAAACAGTTCACAAATTTCACAAATTTCACAAATTTCACCTATCAAGATTTCATATCATTCACACATACACAAAGTTCACAAAGTTCACAAATTTCATCATATTTATACATTCTCAAACCAATTACTGGGACAACATTCACATGTCAACAACACTACCATGATCATCGATCATTCATATTTTTGACAATTTTGATACTCTAATTTCCAATTACATACACCAAAAATATACTTACAACTTCAAATACATTTACTTGAGCATATATACACTCAAAAGTTCAAAACTTATTGATGAATGACGTCTTCCATCGGTACGATCATGTTTCATTCAAAACCTACAAAAGAAAAACTTGTAGAAATGAATAAATGTCTTATCATCAAAGGAAATTAATAATAAAGGTATTCAAGTTAAATATGACATACATAATACGAAATTTACCTTAGCATGAATCTTCACCTTCATCGTCATCATTCTCTTCACCGGTTGGATCTTCTTCTTATGCTACCGATCCGCTAAATAAATGAGAAGAATGAGTTGGTCAACAAAAACAAGTCAAGATTGAGTGAGTCAAATTAATATATACTTAGTCTAAGATATATTACCTAGCCAAATTTTTTTGGGCAATTTCTTGAATCGTGACATACGACACGAAGGCATGTCCTGCAAAGTCTTGATTTTTTCGTTTTTTGCGATTCTCTTATGGACTTCAACCGCTTCTCTCTAGGCCTTCCGTTTGTAGTGCATTGTATAGGATCCCCCACTAGTGCATGTGCATGTCCACCACTCTCCGGTTGTGTGCTACCTTCGCGGTGTGTGCTAATCCCTGGTTGAATGTGAGAAAACGCCTTCAGTGCCCTGTAGCCCCTGTTTCCCCAATTTCGTATTTTCTATATATTTTGGTATTTTAAATTTTTGTAAATGATTTTTCCGCTTTCAAATTCTTTTCTTAAAATGTATTGTCGGACCTCCTATTAAAGTTTATTTTTAATCAATAATTTTATTTGTAACTATTCACTATGATTCTCATATTGTAATTCAAACCCTATTTATGTTGTTATTATTATTATTGTTATCAGTATTATTATTATTACTTTCATTCTTATTTTATTATTATTGTTATTATTGTTATTAGTATTATTACCCTTGATTGATAAAGTAAACCTATTTATATTGTTAATTGTATTTGTAGTGTTCAAATAAATTCTATAGTGTAATACAAATTGCATTTTATTATAGATCATATTCTTATCTAATATTTTTATAATTATTTCTCTGTTGGATTTGCATACCCTATTTAAATCCCTATACCCTACTTCTTTTGGATACCCAAAAACCCATTACCCATTCTCCTATTGGATCATCTACTTAACAACCCATACCCATTAACCCTATATATATATACCCTAACCTATAACCCTAACCCCCCATTACTATACAGACCCTACAGCCGCCAACCCCCCTTTCCCCTGTGTTTCTTTCCTCCTTCGTCATCCCCCTAACCCATCTGCTGATCTCCTCTGCTCCCTCTACCCTGTGTGCGTCTCCCAACCACCTCAGCCGACGACCCTCCTCCCTAGCGCCGCCCTGGTTCCCTCTCCTCCCTTCTCCTCTCGAGCAGTCGGCATCACCAGCATCCTGTGCACTTTCTCTTGCTCTTCTGACGCCAGCTCCACCCTGTTCTCCTCCCAATTGCAGCAGCCCCGGTGCTCCTCTCCTCAGCGACTGCAGTGCCAGCACACCGTCAGCCTTCCTGCTGTGTGCCTTTCCCTGCTGGTGACCCCCCCTGCAGTGCCTCGATGATGCCGACAACCACCCCCCTCTGTCTGGCCCTGCTTCCCCCCCGACACAGTGCCAGACAGCAGCGTCCCCTGTGCGTCGTCTCCCTTTCTCTCTTGATGAAAGCATTGTCAACAGCGGCAGCAACTTCCTGGCTGCCGTCATCCCCCGCCGCCTGCCTCGCGCCGCTCTCACCGGTGCTGCCCCTGTGCGCCGCCACCCACCGTCGAAGCCAAGCCTGTGCAACCCCAGAGCCATGGAGTTTCTGTTGTTGTGGGTTTTGCCACTTTGAATCACGGTCGTCCGATTGTTGATCATCGCGATCGTGATCGCTTCTTGATATGTTGATCTTAGCCGTTGGATTTACATTGATCATCACCACCACCATCATCATCAAGATCTTGATCTTGACCGTTAGACCTCTTTTGATCATTGTGGTCGTGATCATTGTCTTGATCTTGATCTTCAATCTCAGCCGTCTGATCGACCGATCATACTTGATCTCGGCCCTTGATCGTCTCGATCGTCTTGTTCGTTTTCTACTTGGTGAGTTAAACATTTGATCTACTTTTTGTTCTCATTCATTAAATTGTCAATCATGGTATATTTACTCTTTTGGTACTATTCTAATTCTTATATGTTTTATATTCGATCTCGGTCGTTGGATTCGCTTGATCTTCATCATGATCACCACCTTGATCATCGAGATCCGTGCCCGATCGTGATTGTCATGATCGTTTGCTCATCGTCGGGATTCTGATCCCGTTACTCTTTGCATATTCGGATTGATCTAAAGTCGTCATAAAGGCAAGTCATTCTTCTCGAATAGTTATTGTGTCATATTCGAGATTTTTATTGAATCCCGCAAGTAGATCCCTAATTATTATCGTATATTGTTATTGTTATCTATTGTTGGGATGCTACGGATTTACACGAGCGAATCCAAGTAGTAGTCTTGACTTCGTGCCATCTTTGTCTCCAATATATAGAGAATCTTACATGCATACATATAGTTATTGAATATAGAAATATGGATTATTATTGTATTTCATATCATGACATCTCACAACAATTGTAGATTGCATACTAGCATTGATGGCTTATATGATTGATGTTAGTGTATTAATTATTTGTGATTAGTAAGATTATGGACATTTCACATCTTAATACCATGTTCACATAGGAATGACTTTCTGTGATTTATGATTGTTAACCCCCAACTCATTGTTCTTAACATTTTAATCATTTTATTCAAAAAGAATATGTTGACACCCTGAAAATTAATAGCAACGTGAATATTACCTTGCTATTTCGACCTAGATAATGTTACCAAAATCAATAACTTCCTGAATATAAAATTTAGCCCCAGATGTCTAGCTTACTTTCTTTTTTAGCGGAATTGAATTTTGAGTTACGGCTTGAGAGATATCGCAGTTCTACTGCTGTCGTGTCGTACAATTCCAGATCCTAAAAACTGATGTCACACTTTGATTCATAATTAATTTAACCATGCTACCTATAAGATAATGACTTAAAATTTTGCATGATGATACTAGACACACTAGAGAACATTTCCTAATTTTCCTGGAATTAATTAATGTTGTTTCAGTCCTGTTCCATATGTATAAACACAATTTTACAAGTTCTGGTTGAACACAAATCGTGTGTAGTTTGCTGTTTTGACACATGTTACCACAACTTTTATGTACCTTAATTATATGCGTTGGAACCGGACAGAAATCTAGTTCCTAGACCTTCTGACCGATCCACATTTGCTATCTCGTAGCAACGGAAAATCTGATTTTGGTACAACAACCTACTGCTGTCCAGAATTGAGTTTCTATGTTTAAATATATATATTTGAATCTATAATGTTGTATTTGGTGCATTTAATTGTATAGAGTACATTGCATGATCTTAGGATTGTGTTTTCATCTTTTCTAGTGTCCCTTATTAATCGCTTTATTGTATGTTAATTCAATAAAGAATGTTAATCAAGCCGGGGTTACAGATTGACTAGGGTAGTTGATGACATAGTGACTGTACTCGAAAGTGTGGAGCCCGTGTTTCCCATGTCTTATCGTTTAATGGAACTAAGTGCCACGTAGAACTAAGTGCTACGTCAAGGATTGATGGGGCCACCTCTAGGACCTACGTGGGCTACATCTAGAACCCATCACATGGAACTAAGTGCAACGTAGAACTAAGTGGCACGTCAATGATTGACGGAGGCCACCTCTAGAACCTACGGGGGACACCTCTAGAAATCCATTGCATGATTGTGTTATTATTGAAATGTTATATTGTGCCGAGTACATGACCTATGGAATCTACCACCTTAATCTAAACGAAATTGATTGTATGCATGGAACCTGTAGTATGGGATGCAGTAGTACGTACATTAGTTAGGATTAAAAAATGAATATTAGACTTATGATTTTCATCACATTGTCAATGCATATTGTCATCCTTATTGAACACTGTTTTCGTTATTGTCACCATTATTGTTATTGTTTATTGTTATCGTTATAAATCATCGTTATTGCACATTGTACTGTTATTGCTTTGTTACTGTTCAACACTATTGATTTCATCGTTCATTGAATTCATCGTTATACCGTTATAGTCATTGTTCTCTGTTTCTCTACTTGCTGTCCGCAACTTGCTCTAAGGACATTTTTCCTCTTTTTAGATGAACAGCTTACAGGTAATCAAGGAGATTTACCTGAAGGACTCGGGGAGCAACAATGGTGAAAGAAATGTTTTTTTGCCCCCCTTAAATAAATGTTTCTTTATTTGAGAACTTTAATAAATTGAACAATGTTGTTTTCTTTGTATTGTGGGCTTTGACCCGAATATTGTTTGATATTCCAGATGTTGGATTATTTTTATGTTGGTTATTTTTATGCTTAAATTCCAATGTTGTTATTTATGTGATTATTCGTTCATTACATGCGTGGTTGTATTACTTCTTGTTTATATTATTGAGTTGGATCAATAACAGTCTATGGATGACGCAAGTCATTCGCTGGGCCGTGTCACGTGCTTGCATTCCATATTTTTGGAAAGGGGGACGTGACATGCCTTTTAGCATGTGGTTGAGCATGTACTTGTACGTTCCCTCGGAAGAACAACCCAGATGACCAACTATCTTGAGTGCTGACTCAATTCATAATATCGAGAGGCAAAATTTTTGCCCATACTATTGAAAACGGGTGTACTGCTTCTTCTCAACTGATCCCAGGTCAATCGTCTACAAATATATTGCTTCGGTAGTGCGGTGTGATCGGTGAACCGCAGAACCGCCAAAAGATGTTTGCATGGAATTCCTACGAATTCATACATGGAACAAGGACATTTACTGTAATCCTTGTTCCCTGTATTGTATTTTTCTACTGTATTTCATTTCCTTGTGCTCTCTTATCAATCCAAGATTCTGTATTTTGTTTTCCAGTTCTAATAAAAATTATTTCTTTTGTTTCGACTTAATTTTGTGCCAATATTTATTTCATTTTTATCTTTCTTATCTGCTCTAATTTGTTGTTTTTCATGGGGATTCGACTGTTTCATCTCATCTAATTCATTTTTCCTAATTATAGTAAATTTTGACTCAATCTCCTTTTGGATCCTACTCAAACCCGTTAACCAATAACCCACAACCCAAAACCCTATACTATATAAACCAAATTAACCCCTAACCCTAGATTAACCCTAAACCTACCACTGTGTAAACCTAATCACTGTAGCCCCCAAACCCATTACCCCTCCACTGTTCGCCCATCATCTTCCCTTTGTCACCGTCTCTTCATCTCCCAGTGCACTTCGTCCCTAACCTTCGACCTCAGCCTCGCCACCGCCTCATCTCATTACCCCTCACCCTCGTCCCCTCACTGCACTCCATCACCACCCTTGACCCATTGTCTTCCTCCTCGATCGAACCCATCCACCTTCGTCGACCTCCAAATTCATTACCCTTGCCTGTGCCCATCCTCGCCGTCATCCCCTACCACTACTCACCACCTCATCGCCTCGCCATCCCCGAATCCCCGAAGCTTTCCCCCACCGTCGCTTCTCTATTTTTCTCCCAAGAACAGAGCGTCGCCAGTCCCTGGTCACTGCCATCGCTTCTCGACCGCAGCACCGCCGTTAGCACTCTCGCCGCCTCGCTATGAGTGTTTTAGTCACTGTCGCCACAGTCGCCACGTCGAAGCCTCCTGCCATTGTCGCTATTGATCAGAGAAGGAAGAAGAGAGTTGATCAAATTTGATCCCGGTCGTCTGATCTCATCGTGATTGGGATCTCCTTCGTGATCGTTGTTTGGTGTTTAGTTGGATCTGGTTTTCTGTGTATGCTGTTTTGTTGTTGTGGGAGTAGGGATCTGGTGTAGGATCTTGATTTGCTGTGTGTTATTTTGCACATGTCTCACACGTGCTTGCGTGTGTGTCCATGTCCGTGCGTTGTCTCTCAAGATTCTCATCCCATTATTTGTTCGTGTTCGGATTCACCATAATCAAGGCAAGTATCTTCTTGTACAACTTATTGTTCTAGTACAAGCGTTTAATTAAAAAATACTGCAAGTAGATTGTAAATGTGACTCCCTTTTGGCACATCGTTTGTTGATCTGATTTTATTCCTTACCAGTTCCATGATCTTAAGAGTCACAACCTTTCGTTGATACCTATTACACTTTGATTTGCATCACATGTTAATTCAGACCCATATGAATAATAATTATAAGGCTTTTCATGCAAAAACTATATTTGTTTGCTGCTATTCCTGTCTTTGCTTACTGTTTCATTCCCGATAACATCAGAATCTAGACTTGAGTCCTGAATATGAAATGTAGCTCCATATGTCTAGTTTACTACCCTTTTGATGGAATTGAATTCGGAGTTATGGTTTGTGAGTTATCGCAATTTTACTGCTGCTGTGTCTGTAAACACAGATTCATAAAAACTGCTGCATCACTTTATTTTACAATTAATTTAACTATGCTACCTGTAAGATAATGACTTGAAATTTTGCATGCTGATATTAGACACACTAGAAAATATTGCCTAATTTTTCTGGAATTAATTAGTGAAGTTTCAAATCTATTTCATATGTATAAACTCAGTTTTACAAATTCTGGCTGAACACGAATCTTGTGTAGTTTGTTGTTTTGACACCTGATGCTATAACTTTTGTATGTCTTGTTTATATGTGCTGGATTCGGTAGAGAGTCTAGTTTCTAGAATTTATGACGAATCCAAATTTGCATTCTTGTAGTGGCGGGAATCTCAGTTTTGGTGCAGTAACGTCATGTTGTCCAGATTTGGGAATTCTCATTGTTCTTGATACTTTGATTTGTTTTGACCTCGAACATGTATCCTACCTAGCCTAGACTTGTTCCATGTTCTTGATCATGTTTACTTGACCTGTTTTGCACACTTTCATGATTGTCTGATAATAATAATAAATAATAAGTCGGGGTTTAAGGAAAAGACCATAGTAGTGGACAATATAGGTAAGTGTACTCGGAAGGGGGCCGTGTTTCCCACTTGTTACATGCTTCATGAACTAGTATTATTATTCGATTCATGAACTAGTTACTATTGATTCATGAACTAGTATATGATTATTCGATCATGGACTTGTTATTACTTGATTCATGAACTAATATATTATCATTTGATTCATGATTTATCATGTTATTACTTGACACATGAACTAGTTATATGATTACCCGATTCATGAACATGCTAGCTTAATACTTGATGCCTGAGTACACCGCCCTATAAAATCCACCACTAGGTCTAAACGAAATTTATTTGTGAGTAGCAACCATGTGATAAATCATGGGGCGCATGAAGTGCTACCTAGATAGAATCAAACATTAAACTTAAGAATAACTTGTCATATGTACACACTTGACACCTTACTTGATACTTATGACTTAATACTCGTTACTTGATACTTGTCACTTGATATTTGACACCAACTACATGCTCACTTGTTACTTGATCCTACTACTAGTACTGGTTACCCAGTCATGTTACTTGAGTTATCTTACTTGCTAGCTAGTCTCTTGAACTCCACTACTTGTTGCATCCCGATCATATCATGTTATATATTCTCGATTCTCAATCTTGTTTCATATTTTCTTGCACTTATTTTCATACCCTTGCTTGTACTACTTGTGGCCCTAACTTGCACTAAGGGCGTTTGTCTTTGTTTCTCTATTATCTTTGTTTCTCTATTTTTCCTATATATATATATATATATATATATATATATATATATATATATATATATATATATATATACAGACTTTGGAAACGAATTTCCTGCTGGAATTGGTGAGCAGACGTTCAAGGCTTCGCTTGGGAAAAAACTTGCTTTGATTATTTTGTATTTGAGTTATTTATTTCTGTTGCTACTTTAAACTTGTAACGGGCTTGTAGTCCCGAAGTTTTATCTTTTAATCCAGATCTGAAAATTATTTGGGATATTTATATTTTGTTTCAATTATTTCCTGTTGATTAATAAATTATTCATGCATGCATGGCTGAGTATATTCTTGTTATATTTCTTGTTATGAAGCTGAGTCGATCCTACAACTTATGAATGATGAAAATCATTCACTAGGCTTTGTCACGCACTCGTATTCTGTATTCCTTTGGGAAGCGAGGCGTGACATTTAGCCATTTGATGGTGTTTGCAAAAAGAAATCACCCTCCTTGGTTTTGAATTTCCATAAATCGTTACAGAAAAAACTGAACTATCCAGTGTATCCATACTCACAATAGAATTCACAATAAGTAATAAGATTTTTTGCACTTCTTGTTGGAATTTGTAGAAAATCTTCAATGTGTATGTTTCCGCCATTTGTTCCTCCATCGCCCATTCGGTCTTCAATTTTGGTCTCTCCTCACGATTACAATGAGTTTCTTTAAGTTCCTCGTGTCTTTGTTTTACTAAGACTCGGTCAAAGATGACGGCAAATTCATGCAATAATTACTTCTTATGGGTATGTTGCTTCAAGGATGAATGTAGAGATTCGCTACGTTGGGTTCTCAACATGCCGCCCCAAAATGAATCTCTTGCATAGACGGGAGCCCATTTCTCACGAATGTCAAATTTATCGTTCAACCATTTGTTATTCTCTATTTTGTATTGAGAAATCAATATTTTCCACTTCTCTTCAAAATCTGTTTTATATTCCTTCGTATAGATGATACTCTTCAAACCATCCCTAAACTCATCGATATTATTCGACATACGCACCTCATGCCGTAACTTATCCAAAATATACCAAATACAATATCTATGCTCAGTGTTGATGAAAACTTTCTTCAATGCAGCACCTATTCCACGATGCCCAACAGATCGTGAGGCATTACTCCTCGCAACTTTTCAAAGAACCACTCAAATGAGGATGCCTTCTCATTTGAAGTGAACCCACAACCTAAGAATGTTGATTGCCAGTGATGGTTGATTCCAACAAATGGTATGAATAGCATTCCATATCGGTTCGTGTTGTAGATGGCATCAAAGCAAACTATATCCCCAAATACTTCATAATTCTTCCTAGCGATACCATCCACCGAAATACAATGGAAAAATTGCCCTTCGGGATCTACTTGGTAATCATAAAAAAAATAAAGGATCGGTCTCCTTTTTCGATTCAAAGAACTCAATTAGCATTTTCCCGTCATGTCCTTTCATGATTTCTATCGAGTCTCTCCTTAGATTTCTAACATCGGTTTCAGTGAATCCAATTTTCTCATTACCTCCACTTGCACCTTCGAAGAAAAGCATTTGTTTGCATATAAGCACATTAGCTTCGGTAAGTTGACCAATAACTTATATATAAAGAGAGCTTTCTTCGGTTGCAAATGGGTCTGTGTGCATAAACCCATTGCGAACTTAGATCTAGGCCATTGGATCAAGATCCGTCGTTTGCACTGACGGATTAAGGCATTTTTTTAAAATAAAAATTGCCTTAACCCGTCGTTTCCAAGAACGGGTTAAGGGAAAAGAGTTTTTTTTTATTCTGTATACTCCATCTTCTTCTCTCTCGATCTCTCCCCACTATCTCTTTCGTTTCTTCCCCAAAACCCAAACCCAATCCCGCCGAAATTGAGAGCTTCTCACTTCTGTGACTCCTCTCTCTCTTCCCTCCTCTCTCACTCCGGCGAATCTTTCTCTCTTCTGTCCGTTGCTCCCCCAACCCAGAAAATCCTAACCCTAATCCACACCCAAACTTCTCCTCCGTCCGCTTGCCGCTCCTCCTCCATTCCCACCCAGATATCTGATCCCAATCTCTCCTCCAAACTTCGAAACCCAATCTCACCTCCAAACTTCGAACGCAATTTGTTTGGAAAGTTTATTATATAATTTTTTTTCGAGAGAATTTATTTTAAAAAATTCAAGTTTTTTGTAATAAAATATTCCAACGTAACCCGTTCTTGACGATGATGGGTTAAGTGAGCCAAAAACGGGTTAAGTAGGAAGATATTGGCAAAACTTCATCTACATTTACGAAAGATCAAGTATTCATCCACATAGGCAAGTACACTGGGAAAATATTTCAACTTTACCCGTTAATGGCAGTGACGGGTTAAGTGAGCTTAAGCTATCATCGCCAACAACGGGTTAAGTTGGAAGATACTGGCAGAACTTCAACTCTTCAAGATGAATTTTGTGCAAGTTTTCTTCCCCAAAAACAAACACACTGTCAAAATATTCCAACTTAACCCGTTATTGGAGATAACGGGTTAAGTGAGCTTAACCCGTCATTGCCAAAAACGTGTTAAGTTTGAAGATAATGGTAGACTTAAACTATTAAAGATGAATTTTGTGCAAAAACACTGTCAAAATATTCCAACATAACCTACTGTTGGCAATAACGGGTTAAGTTGGAAGATATTGGCAAAACTTCATCTTCAAAAGTTCAAATTTGTACAAATTTTCAGTCAACCTAACCTGTTATTGCCGTTAACGGGTTAAGTGGATAAAAACAAAAAAGAATAAAAAACACCCACAACATATATATACCTTCTCAAACAGTTCAAATTTCACAAATTTCACCTATTTCACCTATCAAGATTTCATATCATTCACACGTACACAAAGTGCACACATACACAAAGTTCACAAATTTCATCATATTTATACATTCTCATACCAATTACAGCAACAGCATTCACATGTCAATCACACCACAATTATCATCGATCATTCACATTTTCGACAAATTTGATACACTATTTCCAATTACATACACCAAAAAAATACTTATAACTTCAAATACATTTACTTGAGCTTATATACACTAAAAAGTTTAAAACTTATTGATGAATGATGCCTTCCATCATCACGATCATGTTTCATTCAAAACCTACAAAAAAAAAACTTGTAGAAATGAATAAATGTCTTATCATCAAAGGAAATTAGTAATAAAGGTATTCAAGTTAAATATGACATATATAATACGAAATTTACCTTAGCACGAATCTTCACATTCATCGTCATCACTCTCTTCACCGGTTGGATCTTCTTCATATGCTACTGATCCACTAAATAAATGAGAAAATTGAGTTGGTCAACAACAACAAGTCAAGATTGAGTGAGTCAAATTAATATATACTTAGTCTCAGATACATTGCCTAGCCAAATTTTTTGGGCAATTTCTTGATACGTGACATACGACACGAAGGCATGTTCTGCAAAGTCTTGGTTTTTTCGTTTTTTGTGATTCTTTTATGGACTTCAACCTCTTCCCTTTAGGCCTTCCCTTTATAGTGCATTGTATAGGGCCCCCCACCGGTGCATGTGCATGTCCAGCACTCTCCGGTTGTGCGCAACCTTCGCGGTGTAGGCTAATCCTGGGTTGAATGTGAGAAACACCTTCAATGCCCTTAAGCATGTGGTCGAGCATGTACTTGTACGTTCCCTCGGAAGAACAACCCAGATCGACCAACTGTCTTGAGTGCTGACTCAATTCACAATATCTAGAGGCAAAATTGTCGCCCACACTATTGGAAACGAGAGTACTGCTTCTTCTCAACTGATCTTGGGTCAATCGTCTACAAATATATTGCTTCAGTAGTGCAGTGTGATCGGTGAACTGAAGAACCGCCAAAAGATGTTTGCAAGGAATGCCTACGAATTCATATATGGAACAAGGACATTTAGCCATTTTACGGTGTTTGTAAGAAGAAATCACCCTCCCTGGTTCTCAGTTTTATAAATCGTCACAGAAAAAGCTAAACTATTCGGTGCATCCATACTTGCAATGAAATTCACATTAAGTAATAAGCTTTTTTGCACTTCTTGTTGGAATTTGTAGAAAATCTTCAATGTGTATGTTCCCGCCATTTGTTCCTCCATCGCCCATTCGGTCTTCTGGTCTCTCCTCACGATTACGATGAGTTTCTTTAAGTTTCTCGTGTCTTTGTTTTACTAAGACTCGGTCAAAGATGACGGCAAATTCATGTAATAAGTACTTCTTATGGGTATGTTGCTTCAAGGATAAATACAGAGATTCGCTACGTTGGGTGCTCAACATACCACTCCAAAATGAATCTCTTGCATAGAAGGGAGCCCATTTCTCACGAATGTCAAATTTATGGTTCAACCATTTTTTATTCTCTAGTTTGTATTGTGAAATCAATATTTTCCACTTCTCTTCAAAATCAGTTTTATATTCTGTCGTATACATGATACTCTTCAAACCATCCCTAAACTCATCGATATTGTTCGCCAAACGCACCTCATGTGGTAACTTGTCCAAAATATGCCAAATACAATATCTATGCTCATTGTTGATGAAAACTTTCTTCAATGCAGCACCTATTCCAAGATCCTCATCTGTCATGATGCCCAACGGATCGTGAGGCATTACTCCTTGCCACTTTTCAAAGAACCACTCAAATTAGGATGTCTTCTCATTTGAAATGAACCCACAACCTAAGAATGCTTATTGCCAATGATGGTTGATTCCAACAAATGGTATGAATAACATCCCGTATCAGTTCGTGTTGTAGGTGGCATCAATGCAAATTACATCCCCAAATACTTCATAATTCTTCCTAGCCATACCATCCACCCAAATGGGACAATCGACCTTCGGGATCTACTTGGTAATCATAAAAAAATAAAGGATCGGTCTCCTTTTTCGATTCAAAGAACTCAATTAGCATGTGCCCATCATGTCCTTTCATGATTTCCATCGAGTCTCTCCTTAGATTTCTAACATCGGTTTCAGTGAATCCAATTTTCTCATTACCTTCACTTGCATCTTCGAAGAAAAGCATTTGTTTGCATATAGGGACATTAGCTTCGGTAAGTAGACCAATAACTTATATAGAGAGAGCTTTCTTCGGTTGAAAATGGGTCTGTGTGCACAAACCCGTTGCGAACTTAGATCTCGGCCGTTGATCCAACGGCCTAGATCTTTTTTTGGAAAAAATTTGCCTTAACCCGTCGTTTCCAAGAATGGGTTAAGGGAAAAGTGTTTTTTTCTTCTTCTGTATACTCCATCTTCTTCTCTCTCGATCTCTCCCCACTCTCCCTCTTGTTTCTTCCCCGAACTCAAACCCAATCCTGCTGAAATCGAGAGCTTCTCACTCCGGCGACTCCTCTCTCACTTCCCTCCTCTATCACTCCGGCGAATCTCTCTCTCTTCCTTCCGTTGCTCCCCTAACCCAGAAAACCATAACCTTAATCCACACCCAAACTTCTCCTCCTCCTTCGTCCGCTTGCCGCTCCTCCTCCTCCATTCCCACTCAGATCTTTGATCCCAATCTCTCCTACAAACTTCGAAACTCATTCTCACCTCCAAACTTCGAACGCAATTTGTTCGGAAAGTTTATTATATAACTTTTTTCCAAGAGTTTTTAATTTAAAATATTCAAGTTTTTTGTTAAAAAATATTCCAACGTAACTCGTTCTTGACGATGACAGGTTAAGTAGGAAGATATTGGCAAAACTTCATCTACGAAAGATCAAGTATTCATCTACGAAAGATCAAGTAGGAAGATATTGGCAAAACTTCATCTACAAAACCCATTCTCACCTCTAAACTTCATCTACGTTGGATTTTCTTCATATGTTATTGATCAACTAAATAAATGAGAAGAATAAGTTGGTCAACAACAACAAGTCAAGATTGAGTGAGTCAAATTAATATATACTTAGTCTCAGATATATTACCTATCCAATTTTTTTGGGCAATTTCTTGAATCATGACATACGACACGAAGGCATGTCCTGCAAAGTCTTGGTTTTTTGCGATTCTTTTATGGACTTCAACCTCTTCCCTCTAGGCCTTTCCTTTGTAGTGCATTGTACATGGTCCCCCACCGGTGCATGTGCATGTCTACCACTCTCCGATTGTGCGCTACCTTCGTGGTGTGCGCTAATCCCGGGTTTAATGTGAGAAATGCCTTAAATGCCCTTAAGCATTTGGTCGAGCATGTACTTGTACGTTCCCTCGGAAGAATAACCCAGATAGACCAACTGTCTTGAGTGCTGACTCAATTCACAATATCGAGAGGCAAAATTTTTACCCATACTATTGAAAACGGGTGTACTGCTTCTTCTCAACTGATCCCGGGTCAATCGTCTACAAATATATCGCTCCGGTAGTGCGGTGTGATCGGTGAACCGAAAAACCGCCAAAAGATTTTTGCATGGAATGCTTACGAATTCATACATGGAATAAGGACATTTAGCCATTTGACGGTGTTTGCAAAAAGAAATCACCCTCCCCGGTTCTGAATTTCCATAAAACGTCACAGAAAAAGCCGAACTATCCGATGTATCCATACTGGCAATGAAATTCACATTGAGTAATAAGCATTTTTGCACTTCTTGTTGGAATTTTTAGAAAATATTCAATGTATATGTTCCCGCCATTTGTTCCTCCATCACCCATTCGGTCTTCAATTTTGGTCTCTCCTCACGATTACGATGAGTTTTTTTAAGTTCCTCGTGTCTTTTTTTTACTAAGACTCGGTCAAAGATGACGACAAATTAATGTAATAAGTACTTCTTATGGGTATGTTGCTTCAAGGATGAATGTGCAGAGATTCGCTCCGTTGGGTGCTCAACATGCCTCCCCAAAATGAATTTCTTGCATAGACGGGAGCCCATTTCTCACGAATGTCAAATTTATCGTTCAACCATTTGTTATTCTCAAGTTTGTATTTGCGAAATCAATATTTTCCACTTCTCTTCAAAATCAGTTTTATATTCCGTCGTATAGATGATACTCTTCAAACCATCCCTAAACTCATCGATATTATTAGACATACGCACCTCATGCGGTAATTTATCCAAAATATGCCAAATGCAATATCTATGCTCAGTGTTGATGAAAACTTTCTTCAATGCAACACCTATTCCACGATGCCCAACGGATCGTGAGGCATTACTCCTCGCCATTTTTCAAAGAACCACTCAAATGAGGATGCTTTCTCATTTGGAATGAACCCACAACCTAAGAATGTTGATTGCCAATGATGGTTGACTCCAACAAATAGTATAAATAACATCCCGTATCGGTTCGTGTTGTAGGTGAAATCAAAGAAAACTACATCCGCAAATACTTCATAATTCTTTCTAATGGTACCATCCACCCAAATACAATGGGACAATCGTCCTTCGGGATCTACTTGGTAATCATAAAAAAATAAAGGATCGGTCCTTTTTCGATTCAAAGAACTCAATTAGCATTTGCCCGTCATGTCCTTTCATGATTTCCATCAAGTTCCTCCTTAGATTTCTAACATCGGTTTCAGTGAATTCAATTTTCTTATTACCTCTACTTGCATCTTCGAAAAAAAGTATTTGTTTGCATATAGGGACATTAGCTTCGGTAAGTTGACCAATAACTTTTTAATCTGATTTTGAAAATACACGGTTTCGAGGCAGCAAGTGACGTCTACCGGGTGAGGTAAATTCGTGATTGTGTGGTTCATTAAATGAATAAATAATCCATGTATTACTTTGTTCGATTAGTTTTACACGAACGAAAGCTTTGCAACCCGTTCTAGAAGTAGGTCCCCGTCTAGCTTCTTTAGGATTACTCGGTGATTCCCCGGCTTTATTACATACATATGATTTGTCTACTACATCGGTTTCCTTGTATTCATTTTCATCCTTGCGCATAGAGAAACCTGCACATCTACAATATGAAGCATAAAATTTCTCCTCTTCATCTAAAGTATGAAACGTCATACCTATCTTCTATTTTAGGTGCTCGTCAACTTGCGGCCGAAATTCACCCAATTCTTGTGTATGAACAAATTTTTCTCCGGCAACGAAACTTCCTTCAACACTGTCCATATCCTTAAAAAAATTACAACAATTATGAACACGAACCGTTACGGTATGTGAAAAAAAATCTAAGTTATTTAGTTCTTGTTCGAGGAACGTGAGAAAACCATACAAACGGCATCCAAAATTTTAAAAACCTTGCAAATTGGTCGAATTCACGTAGCACAAGCCACCCCAACTTGTAGAAGTGAGTTTCGAGTCACGGTTTGCGAGATACAGCGGTGTAACGCTTTATTTGGGTTTTTTTTAAACCAAAAGCAATACACGGCCGTATCTCTCGAACCGTGAGTCGAATATCACTTCTACAAGTTGCGGTAACTTGTGTTACATGATTCCAACCTACTCGCAAAGTTCCTATTTTTTGGAGGTCGTTTGTAGAGTTTTCTAGTCTAACCGTATTAAAAAATTCTAACTTTATTTCTTCTTGTTCGAGGAACGTGAGAAAACCGCACAAACGACATCCAGAATTTATAAAACTTTGCAACTTGGTCCAATTCACATAATACAAGCCATCCCAACTTGTAGAAGTGATTTTCGACTCACGGTTTGCGAGATACGGCCATGTACCGCTTTATTTGGGTTTTTTTAACCAAAAGCGATACACGGCCATATCTCGCAAACCGTGAGTCGAAAATCACTTCTACAAGTTGTGGCTTGTGTTACATGAGTCCAACCTACTTGTAATGTTTCGTATTTTTTGGATGTCGTTTGTAGGATTTTGTAGTCTAATTGTACTAAAATATCTCTAAGTTATTTAGTTCTTGTTCGAGGAACGTTAGAAAACCGCACAAACAACATTTAGACTTTATAAAACTCTGCAACTTGGTCCAATTCATGTAACACAAGCCAACCCAACTTGTAGAAGTGAGTTTCGACTCACGGTTTGCAAGATACGGCCGTGTAGCGCTTTATTTGAGTTTTTTTAACCATAAGCGATATACGGCCGTATCTCGCAAACCGTGAGTCGAATATCACTTCTACAAGTTGCGGTGGCTTGTGTTACGTGAGTCCAACATACTCACAAAGTTTCGTATTTTTTAGAGGTCGTTTGTAGGGTTTCTAGTGTAACCGCACTAAAATATTTCTAAGTTATTAAGTTCTTGTTCGAGGAACGTGAGAAAACCGCACAAACGGCATCCAGAATTTATAAAACTTTGCAACTTGATCGAATTCACGTAACACAAGCCACCCCAACTTGTAGATGTGAGTTTCGATTCACGGTTGGCGATATACGGCCATGTACCGCTTTATTTGGGTTTTTTTAACCAAACGCAATATACGGCTGTATCTCTCGAACCGTGAGTCAAAAATCACTTCTACAAGTTGCAGTGGCTTGTGTTACGTGAGACCAACCTACTCACAAAGTTTCGTATTTTTTGAAGGTCGTTTATAGGGTTTTCTAGTGTATCCGTATTAAAATATTTCTTAGTTTGTTTGTTCTTCTCCGAGAAACGTGAGAAAACCGCACAAACGGCCTCGAAAAATTCCAACACCTTACAACATGGTCAAATACACGTAACACAAGGCAACACAACTTGTAGAAGTGAGTTTTGACCCATGGTTTGCGAGATAAGGCTGTGTACCGCTTTATTTTAGTTTTACTTGACCAAAAGCGATATGCGGAAGTATCTTCCAAACCGCGAGACAAAACTCACTCCAACAGGTACCGTTAGCTTGTGTGTCATGATTCCGACCCACCCACAAGGTTTCGGATTTTTTTGGGACCGTTTATGCCGTTTAACAAATATCGAACAATTATAAATACGACTCAATCTACAACATCGTCGAGCAATCAACAACAACTACAACTACAATTGCACCATGTAAATTCATTAAAATACTACTTACAAAGTTCTACATCTACAAATTTTTTGGGCAAATTTAATCTATTGAAGTAAGTACAAAGAGACCGAAAAACTATGAAAATCAGCACAATGACAATTACGAAGCCAATGTAGTCATTATCTTACAAAATAACTGCCAATTTCTACAATGGAGGTGTTGTCGCCGAACTAGAGTTTCGATTTGCGTTTGAAGTTTGGAGGTGAGATTGAATTTCGAAGTTTGGAGGATAGATTGAGATCAGAGATCTGAGTGGGAATGGAGGAGGAGGAGCGACAAGTGAATGGAGGAGGAGGAGAAGTTTGGGTGTGGATTAAGGTTAGGGTTTCCTGGATTGGGGGAGCAACGGACGGAAGAGAGAAAGACATTCGCTGGAGTGAGAGAGAAGGGAAGTGAGAGATGAGTCGCCGGAGTGAGAAGCTCTCGATTTCGGCGGGATTGAGTTTAGGTTCGGGGAAGAAACAAGAGAGAGAGTGGGGAGAGTTCGAGAGAGAAGAAGATGGAGTATACAGAAGAAAAAAATACACATTCTCCGTAACTCGTTCTTGGAAATGATGGGTTAAGGCAAATCTTTTCCCAAAAAAGATCAGGGCCCAGATCTAAATTCACAACGGATCTGTGCACACAGACCCGTTTGCAACCTAAGAAAGCTTATATATATATATATATATATATATATATATATATATATATATATATATGGGAAATGCTCCATTGAAAACGCAAAATGTTGTGAAAACCCGTGAAAACAACCTAGGCCATTGTTGGGAACAACGGCCTAGGTTCGTTTTCACGTTTTCCACGCTATAGTACGTTTTCAATAGAGTATTTCCCTATATATATATATATATATATATATATATATATATATATATATATATAAGCAAATGCAACACAACACGGATCACCGAAACAGAGAAACAGCACCAGCAGAGAATGACAACAAGAAGGACAAAGAAGAAGAGATAACCCACAGCAACATAACAACACAGTTGTTAATCGCACCCTTTGGAAGGAGGGTGGGGTGTAGGGTGAGTGTGTGGACATTAAAAACTAAAAAACAAATGCGTAAAGTTAGGAGATAGAGTTATAGAAAATAAACAGAGTAAGCGCACGCAGACACAGCAATATAACGTGGTTCGACCCCAGGTCTACGTCTACTTGTAGCAATTTTTTGCCACAAGCGTTCCACTAAACTCAATACAGTGATTTCTCGGTATTCTGGCCGAGAGTCCTATTACACCCACAAGACTTCTATGAATAAGTTCCGTAAAACCAGTGAAGCGAAAAGAAAGGAAAATAAGCAAGATCTATGTCGATCTTGACTAAGAAAATAATAAAAGCACACACTTTTGGATTGTTGATTGAATATTAAATTCAAAGAATAATAGTTGAAAGAAATGAATAGTAATTAGTGAATTCACCTTTATTTATAGGGTGAAGAATAATTTCTTTCCAAAACAATGGAAAAGAAATGCCAAATCTATTTTGTGCAGGTTACGGTCACGTGCAGTTGAGCAGTCGACTGTCAATCTCTTCAACAAAAGTCATAGGGGTTGACAGTCGATTGCATCTGTGGTTGACTGTCTGTAATGCCCCGCCCCAATACTCAGACAATATTTATATATTTTGAAAAGACAAATTAATATTTATAGTACAACTGTCCACCACAGGCTGCCTCTCAAAAGATGGTTAACCAATTAAGTGACTATTGATCATAGGCATTATTATTTATTATTAATTATTTCTATTATATTTCCAATATGGGAAATTCAAACCTCTCTTCCCCCTTGAATCCCGTGACACACGAGTGTGCCACGTCATCAACATCAAAGATCGCCCGCTGTCTTCTTTTCATCTCAAATCTCGGGTGGGCCCCTGGTGACATCATCGCTGACATCACCGAAACCACACAGCACGCCTGCTTTTTTTTCTCAACCCATGGGCCCCCCTCTCATCCACTTAATTCCATACTTAACCCCTATAGAACCCTTTATAGGACATCTCCAATTTATTATTATATGTATATATACTATTATATCTCTTTCTTTCTTTCTTTTTTGAAATTACGGGACCCCCCTTTAGAAATTAGAGTCATGCAATCTAGCGCAGGATCCTCCTTTCTAGTCGATGTGGAGCAGTCTCATCAGCTTCGTTCTCATCTTTAGAATACTGGGGACCAATCCCACTTTGCGGATCATTCTGTGGCCCTTACGTCCATCATTCCGGAATACTGGGGATTGTCACACTCTGCCGATCATCCTGGAGTACATAACCCACGGCTATCCCATACTCGGTGTCGAAAGTCGGCTCTGAGACTATTTTGTAAAGCCCCGCCCCAATACTCAGACAATTTTTATATATTTTTAAGAGACAAATTAATATTTATAGTACGACTGCCCACTACAGGCTGCCTTTCAAAAGGTGGTTAACCAATTAGGTGACTCTTGATCATAGGCATTATTATTTATTATTAATTATTTCTATTATATTCCCGATATGGGACAATTCAAACCTCTCTTCCCCCTTGAATCCTATAACACACAAGTGTGCCACGTCATCAACATCAAAGACAGCCCGGTGCCTTCTTTTCATCTCAAATCCTGGGTGTGCCCCTGGTGACGTCATGGCTGACATCACCGAAACCACACAACACGCATGCTGTTTTTTCTCAACCCGTGGGCCCCCCTCTCATCCACTTAGTTCCATACTTAACCTCTATAGAACTCTTCTATAGGACATCTCCAATTTATTATTATTATTATATATATACAATTATATCTCCTTTTTTTTTTTGAAATTACGCAGTATTACACTGCCTGATTCAGTCGACTGTATTTTGTGCGGTCGATCGTTATCTACCAATACATTTATTTGGTGAATTTATTTTCATATTCTTTCTATAACTAATTATTCAATCAACAATTCTTTACATAATAAATCCTCAGATTAACATAAATAAAAATACAATATTTGTTGGCTTTCTTGAGGAATTAAAGCACATGTTTCTTGAGTGAAATCATTTTGATATTTGCAATCTTCTTTGATACTTTCCTCTTTAGTTTGATTTCAAATCTCTTTTGGCTCTTCGTTTGAATTTCGAATTCCTGTAAAACCTGTATATCTAAACTAAAAAATATTAGTCTTAATAGTACGTTTTGTGCACACCAAACTTAGGTCAACAAGAGTTACAAGAGGGAAACATAAACTCCACCAAAAAGAGCTAGCCACCGCCACTTCGTCGATCAGTACAACGGAACCAAAAAATTTGACATCAGATGAGCCATCCATAAGAAGTAGTACATCCAACAATTAATAGAAAGGAAACCCCAGGTAGGGAAAAGAAGCCAACATACCCCAATATCAATTGCCAGAACAGAATCAGAAGACAAAAAAACACAGAGAGCAAGAGAATACCTGCTGGGACTTCCAACCCGAGTATCGATTAACTCTTGGAATGGTACGAGAGATTAGAAAGTTCCATTTCTTCATCAGAAAGGAGATGTTCGAACCAACCAAATTGGCAATAAGGCCTTTCACATCAGCTGCTGAACTCGAAAGCTTGGAAATGGGTTTCGAAGGAGGAGCTAAAGATGCTTGAACGATGCGTTTAAAGTTGCTCCAATCTTGAATGGATTATGAGTTCACACTCCATTCAAGTCACTTGTCCTCAATTGGCGATTTCGGACAAATAGAAGAAGAGGGAACCAACAGATAAGGCTGGCTAAGGAAGTAAGGGTTCCGCAGTTGAGGACAATGGTAACGAAGTGTTGTGCATCGACATTTAGGATGAAATCAGCACCGAGGGATAGTCGAACGAGCCTGAACTACCGGATTAATCCAAACGAGATTTGGGGATTTGGTAGGGGGCTTAACCACAGCAGCAAACCCTGAGGTAGCAAATCGCTTATAAAAGATTCTTTTTTCCATGATACCCTACCCTAGACCCCTTCTTTTGATGAGCGGAGTGATTAGAGGGATCAGGGTGATGACAATCAGAGGAGCTTTCATGGAAAATCAGAAATGGGTGGGCTAGACTAGGCTTCACAGTACTAGCAATGGGAGTGGTGTGAATAGTTTCCATCGAGAGTTTCAGGATGTCCTAAGAAAGTTCTCAGATGAGGCCTTTTGCAAGTTGACAAAATAAATTTGATAATTAAAATGCAAACAAACTTGGAGCCTTGGAGGAAAAACTATTTAAATGTAAACAAAAATATATAGAGTCTCCTTCCGTTGTGCACTCGTGTGCACTCGGCCTTCCCGCCTTCATATTGATGATCCGAACCGTTCACATTAATCTACATATTTTAATTGGTCTAAATATGTAAATCTAATCATTTGAAATTTTTTTGCCCATCCATTGAAGTGTTACAAAATTGTATGGCTGAAAATCGTTGTTTTTTATAGTCACATGATGGATGCGTAAATGAATTTCAAATGATTTGATTTTACATATTTAGATTAATTTAGATGTGTAGATCAATGTGAACGGTTCGAATCGTCAATACGAAGGCCGGAAGGCCGAGTGCACACGGCGGCCTAGTGCATAACGGAAGGGGACTATATATATATATATATGCTACCAAAAAATTTAAATTGATAACGTATGCATTTTACATGAAATGTCTCGTTGCAAAAAGAAACTCGGACAAACTCTAACAACAAAAATGAAATATGTCATCTCAACTATATTCAAAAGTCTTGCTACATTTAAATCTTTAACATCACATACACAATTCATGTTCTCCAAAGCACATTCCTTGTTTGCATCCAAATTTCTACAAAATAAAACACACAACAAAATATCACTTAAATATGACTCTTCTCACATTTTTAGAAGCAAAATCATTGGTTATGCTTTGATAGTCAAGCTTTCCTATTAGATCATGTTCAATTGATAACATGGCTAATCCATTCAACATTTCTTGTGACATGGTTGACTGAAGATAAGTTTTGATCAACTTCAACTTTGAAAAGCTTCTTTCCGCAGATACATCTGTAATTGGTATCGTTTGCAAAATTCTATAAGCTATCAACACATTAGAAAAACCAACATTGTCATTCTTTCTTTCATAAAACTTAGCACTTTAATTGGCCTTTTTATTTCATCTGACAAGGCTTCTTTAAAATTTTCAACTCTAAAAACAAGTCTCTTCCATCAATATCGGAGACATCGCCTTGTTTTAAAAAATTTCAAGATTCAAACAATCATTCTTCTAACTACCACCACTTGCATAATTTAGCCTCTTCAAATCAAATAGAAATCCAAATATCTTTTCATATGTTTTAAATTGTTCAAACCTACTTCTTAGAGAAGAAAGAGCTTGATCCACAATAAATATGAAATAATTAACTCTAAAGGATTCTTCAGCTGATTGTATCACATCTTCACTAGGAGTTTCATCAATTGTTTTTTTTTCTTTTCACCAACCATTTTTCATAAAATATTGCCTCAATGCCCATTTCATTTGCCATTTCTTTAGCTTTAACCATTGCTTCATCAAAGCCAGTTTCTCTATGTTTTTTTTAAAATGAAATGAGCTCTTTTAATTGTTCTATTGCGACATCAATATTCATATCTTCGCTTTGAAATTTTTTACTCACAGAGTTGATTGCAAATAATAAATTATGCCAAATAAAAATTCAAAATTCTTCATTTCATTTTTGGCTAATGATGCAACTTCACTAATTACTTTAGGATCATCATTAGAATTGGCTACATCAATTAAAGCATCTCGTATTTGTAAAGATTGATATCTTATAACTTTGACACTTTCAATACGACTCTCCCAAGTATTTGTGACAATGGTTTAAGTGTTAGGCCTTTCATTATCTTTGAAAAAATTTCAATGCTTTGTAGAAGCAAAAAATAAACAATATATGCGTTGTATAATTACAAAAAAAAGGAGGTAGCCAAAACAGGTGAAATCAAAGGACATTACTTGAATGCAATTGCTGGTACGTGGGCTCATCATGAATTAGGTCGGGGTGGCTGGCGCTTTAGCACAAGAATTAGTCATATCACAAAGGACAAGATTAAGACTATGACTGTTGGGTTTATGTCTTACATACTATGTTGGATAAGAAGACGATGAGATGATGGAGGAATCGAGACGATCGGAGACGAAGTGGAAGCAAGGGAAACAATCAGCAACATTAGCAACAGGAGTTGCGGTCGACCGTACATGGGGTGCAGTCGACCACCCAACTCTGCAGAAGTTCCCGAGAGGGGGACGGTCGACCGACCTTGTGGTGCGGTCGACCGAACGCGGCGCTGATGGATTATTTGGGTCGGGTCTTGGTGATTCGTGAGAAGCCTAACTTGTTCTTCAAGTCAGATCTTACGGCTCTTATCGTAGGGTTATCTCTTCAGGAATATCCAATGATTATTATATCAAGATATCAAACTAGGGTTTCTCTAGATCTTTATATATATTTTTTATTAGCCTCCATTGAGAGCCAAGAGAGCAAGTACTTCATTTAAGGAGAGATTGAGTGATTCTCTAATTGTAAACAACTAGTACTTGCTGGTGAGGCTTGAGAGAGGGTTGTGGTGAGAATTTTAATATTCTTGTATCTTCTCTAGTTGAATAATATCTTGGGTTTCTTCTTCCTCGGATTAAGGCAAAAGCCCCAAGTGGGACAAATTTGTGTGTGCTTTGGTGTGTTTGGTATGATCTCATATGTGCTTGGTAGTTTGTGTTGATTGTATCGAATAACTCAACAAGATCCTAAGAGGGGTTTTCAGTAGAAATCCCTAACAATTGGTATCAGAGCTTCGGGTTCAAAGGTTTGTTCGAGTTCCTTGGAGATGATGACAGATTATATCACGAAGATCAAGCGGTTCAAAGGCAAGATCAACTTTGATCTCTTAAAGGTGGATGTGCATAAAGCATCAGTTCAACAGGACTTGGATCTAGTCCTAGAAGGAGATAAAGGGAGACCAATCAGCACAAAGCAGGAGAAGTGGAAGAAGATATATTCAGAAGCCTTGGATTTAATCCGGTTTTCATTGACGAGCGAAGTCAGGTATAGAAGAAGCATGGCGAGTCTTTGGGCAATATTCAGAACTGACTACTCGGGTTCGTCATCACATGGTTGGGTGTACCAGCAAAGAAAGTTGTGGGGTTTCTCAATGAAGAAAAGTACCGCTCTTCTAGATCATTGAGTGGAGTTCAATATGGAGTTATCTGAACTGAAGGCATTCAACACAGATGATCTAAAGGTTTCCAACTCGATTGATTTACCACCAAATCCATCCAACATGATAACCGTGCTAGACGAGAAATCTACCAAGGAGAAGTTTTTCATAGCAAGTATGATCGAGGGGTTGGAGGAGGATGCACTTAGGAAGGAGAGTCAGAAATCGGCGTCAACTTCTGTGAGTAGCTTGGAGGTGGATTCTACTTTGATTGGAAGGGAAAGTGTATGTAGGGATAAGGTCCGTGGCCACCAGTGCAAAGGAATGGAGCATTACATGAGAGACTGTTGCAAGCTGTTGAGTCAGAGGGGTGCCAAATTCAGTGCTGCTGAATCAGGTGCTGGCTTGAACAGTGTTTTTATTTCAAGTTCATTAGATGTGAATTCTGGTTGTTCTTTTGATTCGGTTAGTTCATCTCAAGTTTGCTCCGAGAGGGAGATGGTTTCTACTTACAAATTTGCATCATGTCGTCGTGTGAAAACGAAGGTTGATAAGAATTATGAAGTAATGGTTTCTAGTTACAAGTTTGCCTCATGTTGTTGAGTGGGAACAAAGATTAACACGACTTGTAATGTAAGAGGTGAGAAAACAAATGAGTCGAAGATGACAGACGGAATGAAATACACACTAGAGGAGGGCATGTATATTCCTTTGATGAAGCGGAGCCTTATATCCATGAGAACTCTAGAAGCTCGGGACTGCAGGTACACAGATCCAGGTGGAGTTCGTTCAATTTGGGAAAGTTATCGCGAGGTGATGAAAGGTGAGAGGGGGATTGAGCAGGGTCAGCACAACTTCTACCAGCTTTGGAGGAACAGAAAAACTTGCGCAAGTGTTTCGAAACCCATTGTTCCTAAAGCATCATCTAGTATGTCGTCACTAGAATTATCTGAGCGAGACTGCGACGTTCGAATATCGTCGAAAGGTGGAGAGAGCCTCGAGGTAGGTGGAGTTCGTGTGGAGGGTGACACCTCCATGATTACATCTACTGGGGTGTGCCCTTGAGGGGGGCATACAACGGAAGAAAAACAGGTGGAGATAGATTCAACTAGAAGAGAAAGCTATTGAAACGAGTTGTTTGCAAGAAGAGAAGGAAAAGAATCTAGAATGTTTTAAATCACACGGGTGTGGATTCATGAGTATGCAATCCAAGGTGGAGATTATTGGGTTTATGTCTTACATACTATGTTGGATAAGAAGACGATAAGACGATGGAGGAATCGAGACGATCGGAGACGGAGTGGAAGCAAGGAAAACAATCAGCAGCAGTAGCAGCAGGAGTTGCGGTTGACCGCCCAACTCTGCAGAAGTTCCCGAGAAGGGGACGGTCGACCGACCTTGTGGTGCGGTCGACCGAACGCGGCGCTAATGGATTATTTGGGTCGAGTCTTGGTGATTCGTGAGAATCCCAATTTGCTCTTCAAGTCAGATCTTACGACTCTTATCGTAAGGTTATCCCTTTAGGAATATCCAATGGTTATTTTATCGAGATATTAAACTAGGGTTTCTCTAGATCTCTATATATTGTTGTTATAGGCCTCCATTGAGAGCGAAGAGAGAGAGTACTTCATTGAAGGAGAGATTGAGTGATTCTCTAATTATAAACAACTAGTACTTGCTGGTGAGGCTTGAGAGAGGGTCGTGGTGAGAATTGTTATATTCTTGTATCTTCTCTAGTTGAATAACATCTTGGGTTTCTTCTCCCCCGGATTAAGGCGAAAGCCCCAACCAGGACAAATTTGTGTGTGCTTTGGTGTGTTTGGTATGATCTCATATATGCTTGGTAGTTTGTGTTGATTGCATTGAATAACTCAACAAGATCCTAGGAGGGTTTTTCGGTAGAAATCCCTAACAATGACAACCACATGGAGTGTAAAAGACTATAGAATTAATTTCAAGTAATCTTTTTTGTACACCTTTATGTTTTCCTTTCATATTAGATGCGTTGTCATATCCTTGTCCTCTAATATCATCAATATTCAGTTGATGAGTCTCCAATTCACTTTCAAGCTCCTTGAAAAGTCCAAGACCCAATGTATCGTGCACTTTCAAAAGGCCGAAGAATACTCTTCTACTTTGATTGGATTTGAAGAAACATCCACACATCTTACAACTAGTGACATTTGTTCTTCATGGCTTATATCCGCAGTACAATCAAGTATAATTAAATAAATACTTCGTTTTCTTAATTTTCTTCAAAGTTATACTTATAATCTCACTCGTTAACATTTGAATATGTTAGATGTGAGATATTAGTTTAGTCCCATATTGAATAATGTATTGATTTAGTCTTTATTTTTCTCGTACATATAGGAGACATTGTACTCAGTTATAATTAATCCAATAAACTCAATAATCCAATAAATTATTCTTTTCTATCTCTGAATCTAACATGATACTAGAGCCATAATCCCAAAAACCCTAGATCCTGTTTTGCAACCATGAAAAAAAACCCCAAATCCAAACCGTAATATACTTCTTCATCTCCTAACAGCCGCCACTTCTCCATCAACTTCACCACCCATCTTCAATACCCAATACCTGATCTTCTTCATCCCCATCATCTTCTTCAACCTCCTACAACCCCACTCCAAGCACCATCATCAACCCACTGCCACTTCTCTCCTTCACCCCAACTCCATCCCGAAACCCACCCAAACTCCTTGTTGATTTCAACAAAAGCAAGAGCCAACAACAACCACAAGAGCAGCATCAACAACAACAAGAAATCCATCAACAACAGAGCAATAACAGCAAGAAACCCATCATCTTCTTCCAAATCCCTTCTCCTTCTTCGAGAACAAAAACAAATCTCCAACTCCTCTCCCCAACCCAAACTCCTACAGCCATCTCAACCCGGCTCCAAATCTTGAACCCCACTCTCGGCGACCCAAACCCACCAAAACTCATAACCCATCTCCTCATCTCCGAAAACCCATCTCCTTTCTGATGTCTTCATCCCATGACCTCCCTCTGCCACCGCCACCTAACTCAAAACCCTATCCCTAACTCTCTACCTAACCACCTAATACTCCTATCCTAACCTAAAACCTGATGCAAACCCTAACCCATTTTCTATTTTTTTTATAAAAAAGACTGAACCCAATCCAACCCAAACCCAAACCCTACTTCTTTCTCCTCCCGTCGCCACTGTCGCTGTCGTCAATCGTCGCCCGTCGTACGCGGATTCAACAACAAAAATAAAAATCTTGTAGGTTCTTTAGCTTCTACATTCATCGTCCCGATCCCGAGAGATTTCGATACTTCGTCAGCAAACTCACATTGGTTGATCGATCGTGAGTTTGAGAGGGGGGATATCGACATCATCCAGTTTTCGTCTCCCTCATCCCACCTCTAGTTGACCCCCTCCCACTTCCGCATCCAGATTCTGATACAAACTCACACTTGTTAATCCATCGTGAGTTTGAGAGAGGGGAAATCCCAACATCATCGTAGTTTTCGACGTCATCCCAGTTCCCGACGTCCATGCGCCTTCACCTTGTGCCATCTACCGTGCGTCGACCCTTCTGTCAAAGAGCACTACTCACACACTTCCAAGTTCCAATAGCCGTATCATCCCTGCGCCACTACCGTGCGCCATCCCTTGTGCCATTTACCGTGTGCCGTTACTTGCGCCATAGTGCGCCATCCCTTGCGTCATCTACCATGCGCCATCCCTTCTGCCAAAGAGCAATACTCCCACACTTTCAAGATCTAAGAGCCGGACCATCCTTGTGCCGCTATCGTGCACCATCCCTTGCGCCATCTACCATGTGCTGTCCCTGCACCACTACCGTGTGCTGTCCCATGCGCCGCTACCGTACGCCGTCCATGTAACATGAACATAGTCAATATTCCAAACTCATGTTGCTTGAACCAACTTGAGTTCTAGAGGAGGTGTTAGATGTGAGATATTAGTTTAGTTTCACATCAAATGTATTGGTTTAGCCTTTGTTTTTCTCCTATATATAGAAGACATTGTACTCAATTATATTTAATCCAATAAGCCCAATAATCCAATAAATTATTTTTTTCTATTCCTGAATCTAACAGAATCAATTCATTTTGAATAATAGGACCAAGATAATGATAATGGATTTCACTTCTATCAATGCATCTAAGGTGTTATTGCATTACTGGATCACTCACTGATCATTTCAATAAAACTTAAGGAGTTCCCATTCTTTCTTTGATAAATTTTTCAATGTGTCCACGAAATTCCATATTGTTTTTAGCAAGAGTATTCACAAGGACAGTTATCCTCAATAATACTTGCCTCCAATATTCCCTCTCTTTGTTAATCTCTTCTTGCATGTTTGTATCAATTATTTGATTTTTTTTCAATCTAACTTCCAATTCAAGCCATTTATTTAAACAAGTAAGATGATCACTAGTTTTATGTTTCTTAAGTCTTTGTCTAAAATTTCTCCAATCATTATATCCTTCCGAAACCAAATGAGAGATGTTTGATTGATGTGTAAACAATTTACAACAAAAGCAAAAAACTTTGTTGATATGGCTAAAGTTGGGGTTAAATCGAGACCGTCCAGATCGATCACGAAATCTAGAGCACGGGGGTAAAAAGGTAATTTCACATACAGATGGATCCAAAACGGGTATTGGGCCTCCTTCTCACAGAACCAACCACCCGCGAATAGATCCACTTCAATTGGGTACGGGTCCCGACCCGATACAAGCCCAATCCACCAAGAAGAGAATCAGGCCACTGATTTGGTCAAATCAATAAACCTGATTAGCTCTCACCAGGGAATCAAGGCCTAACTTCCCAAAACAGAATAGGAGGATTTTTCTCCTATTTGTTAGGCAGGAAATTAGGCCCCAAATGGTTCCAAAGGCGACTATAAATACAACCCCTCTACCACCGAGACCAGGTTAATCACTCTTTCACCACTTAAGCTCTTTCTTGATCTTTTCCTGATTACTGACAAGAGCGTCGGAGGGTGCGTCGCCGGAATCAACCCCGGTGTTTCGCACTTCCTTGCAGGTTGTGCCAGGAGCAAGGAGATCGAGTCAATCGTTCAGGTGTTTCCCGGACTCACAAATTCTATCTGTTTACCCCCACACCGAAATCAGCGGTAACAGATTGGCGCCGTCTGTGGGAAGATCACCACACGAACGACCTCAGCTTCTCCTTCATCGCCTCCCATCGCCATGCCTCCGAAGAAGAACAGATCCAAAGGATCCAACCGGGTGGCCAACCCCGCCGACCCTACGGAGGATACCCCCGTCAACCAAATTCCCCAATCTGGGCTTCCTCCGCCGACCCAACCGGTCCAGCCTCCTCATCCTCAGCAGCAACCGAACAATGGTCCCGCCGGTCTCAACGGCCAGAAGCTGAAGCAGCCCATCCAGGACCATGTCTCGGTCCATAACGGGTCCTCGGACTCGATGGCCTCCCATAACCCCGACCGGAACCGCCAGAAGGAGAACGACCTCCGCACGCACCTTGACGAGAGGCGGGCCCGAGCGGAGGCCTCCCGACAGCGTCAGGGCGAGCGGTCACCTCGTCGCCGAGACAGACAGAGATCTCCGTACCGGAGAGGCCGAGCGGCATCTCCCGAACACCGAAGGAGGAGGCCGCGTTCCCCCGAGGATCGGCATCGTACGAGGGACCGTGAGGTACCTATCAGCCGTGCCGAGTTCCTCCAGTTTCAGGAGACTGTACTGCAGGCCCTGAACGCCCGTGCCAACAACCAAAACCCCCCGAGGGTCCCAACACCCCCTCGGATTCCCAGTCCTCACCGCCGGTCACGAAGTCCTCTCCAGGCTCCCAGTCGTCAGCAACATTACAGTCCCCGCCGATCCGAGGGATACCGGCGCCGAAGTCCACGCTCTCCCTCTTATGATGAAGAGTCCGAAGGGTCATACGGTTACCGGCGAGGGGACGATGCCTTTGACCGCCGCCTCCATGAGGTGGAGAGGCGCATTGTCCGTATGGACCGAGAAGGGGAGTCCAGAGCAGGGACTGTTCGCCCAAACCGACCGCCCTTCTCTCGGACAATCATGGAAGCTCGCATACCGAGGGGTTTCAAACCTCCACAGTTTGAAACGTACTCAGGCGAGTCCGACCCAGTAGATCACGTCGAGAGTTTTAAGACTCTGATGCTGATCCACCAAGTCTCCGATGCCATACTCTGCAGGACCTTCCCGGCCACCCTTCGGGGTTCGGCTCGGGAATGGTATTCCAGGCTTGCCCCCGCCTCCATCTTTTCATTTGAGCAGTTTGAGACGCTGTTCATAACTCACTTTGTGAGCAGCCGACGGGCCGAGAAGACGAGTCTCTCCCTTCTGAACCTCCGACAGGAAAGGGGAGAGAAGCTGCGTGACTATGTGAAGAGGTTCACTGCAGAAGTCAGGTCGATCGCCTCCTTAGACCAATCCGTGGCAACAGTGGCGTTCCAGTCGAACGTCCTCAACTCCAACCTCCGCTCGTCCCTAGCAAAGAAGCCGCCTACCAACTTCGCCGACCTCCTACTGAGGTGCGAGAAATACATCCGAGCCGAGGAGGCCGAGTCCCTCCCGAACTTCGGAGGACCCTCCTCCGGCTCGAAGAGGAAGGCAACGGAGGAAGAGGGGGCCAAGAAGACTATGAAGGACGGAGGCGGCCAGCGTCGTCCTCCCCCCAGGTTCGAGAAATTCACGCCCCTCACAACTAATGTCTCCACTATCCTCATGGAGGTAGAGAAGGAGGGGGTCCTCCCTCCAGCCCCGAGGATGCACAAACCGGCGAAGAGGAGGGACAAAGACAAGTGGTGTCGGTATCACCGGGACCACGGGCACGAGACGAATGACTGTCGGGCTTTGAGAGATGAGATCGAAGCTCTCATCCGAAGGGGGCAGTTGGCGAAGTTCGTGAAGGCTAACGATCGGACAGATCGGAACTCTCCTCCCCCTCGGGGGGCTAACAAGCGGCGCGAAGTAACGCCTGAGTTCGAAGAAGAAAGGGTTCTGCACATGATCCACGGGGGTCCCATGGGCGGCAACTCTAATACGTCCCGGAAAGCCTTCGTCCGAGAGGTGAACTCGGTCCACGGTGCTCCTCCTCCCAAGGGCTTCGGTGTGCCCGTGTCCTTCTCCGACGCTGATCTCGAAGGAGTCCGAACCCCTCACTGTGATGCCCTCGTCATCGACCTCCGCATGGCCAACTTCAAGGTGCAGAGGATTTTGGTTGACAACGGGAGTTCGGTCAACATTCTATTCCTCTCGGCCTTCCAGGGCCTCCAGCTGTCCCGAGACCGTCTCAAACCGGCCGGATACACTCTACACGGGTTCACGGGGGTCCCGGTAACCATCGAAGGGGTAATAACCCTCGACGTTACTGCGGGGAGCACCCCTACTACCCGGACCGAGCCCATGGACTTCATGGTCGTTGACGTCCCGGCAGCATACAATGTCATCCTCGGTCGCCCCGGCCTGGCCGCCCTTGAGGCCGTCCCATCAGCATACCATTTGAAGATGAAGTTCCCCACTCGGTCGGGAGTAGGGGAAGTCAGGGGGAGCCAGGAAACAGCCCGGAAGTGCTACATGACTTCCACCGGGGGACCAGTGCTTTCGCTCGAGACAATCGAGATCCCCGAGCCGAAGGCTCGCCCAACGTCCGAACCAGCGGACGAGTTGGAAGAAGTACTCTTCTCCGACGAGGATCCGAGCCGGAAATTCCTCGTCAGCAAGTCCTTACCGACCGTGCTATTCTCCGACCTTGTGAGATGCATCCGGGGTAACCGCGACCTATTTGCTTGGTCGGCCGCGGATATGCCCGGCATCTCCGAAGACTTGCTCGTCCACCGCCTAAGTGTCGAGCCGGGGTACAAACCGGTTCAGCAGAAGAGGCGAAAGTTCGCTCCCGAGCGACAGCAGGCAATCAAGGAGGAAGTGAATAAGCTGTTGAAGGCCAAGTTCATCCAGGAGGTGAATTATCCCGAGTGGTTGTCGAATGTTGTGATGGTCAAGAAGTCCAACGGCTCGTGGAGGATATGCATCGACTTCACCGACCTCAACAAAGCGTGTCCGAAGGATCCCTTCCCTCTCCCGAACATCGACACCCTAATCGACGCCACCTCGGGCCATGAGCTCCTCAGCTTCATGGATGCCTTCTCGGGCTACAACCAAATCCGGATGTTCCCTCCGGACATCCCGAAGACCTCCTTCGTCACCGACCAAGGCCTCTACTGCTACCGAGTAATGCCGTTCGGTTTGAAGAACGCGGGAGCCACCTACCAGCGCCTCGTTAACAAGGTCTTTCAGCATCAGATCGGCCGAAATATGGAGGTGTACGTCGATGACATGCTCGTCAAGAGCATCCACGGTACCGACCATGTAGCCGACCTCCAAGAGGCGTTCGGCGTGTTGAGGAAGTACAACATGCGGCTGAACCCAGACAAGTGTGCGTTCGGAGTCTCCTCTGGCAAGTTCCTCGGTTTCATGGTGAGCCAGCGGGGGATTGAAGCTAACCCCGAAAAGATCAAAGCCATATTAGACATGGCCCCGCCTCGGAACGTCAGAGAAGTGCAGAAGCTCACCGGTCGGCTCGCAGCCATCGGTCGGTTCCTCTCCAAGTCAGGGGAAAAGTGCCTTCCCTTCTTCAAGGCACTCCGAGGCGCTAAGGGATTTGAATGGGGCGAGGCACAGCAAGCGTCGTTCGACCAGCTGAAAGCCTATTTGGTGAACCCCCCTCTGCTCAGTAAGCCGGTCCCAGGCGAGCCTCTCTTTCTCTACTTGGCAGCCTCCGAGCAGTCCCTGAGCGCTGTCCTGGTCAGAGAAGAGGACCGGACCCAGAGGCCTATTTACTACGTGAGCAAGGTACTTCGGGATGCCGAGCTCCGTTATCCGGGGATAGAAAAGATAGCCTACGCCCTCGTCATGGCAGCAAGAAAGCTTCGGCCCTACTTCCAATCTCATTCAGTCATCGTCCTCACCGATCAACCGCTCAAGCAAGTCCTCCATAAACCCGAAACCTCGGGCCGGCTGATGAAGTGGTCGATAGAGTTGAGTCAGCACGACATCTCCTATCAACCTCGGACGGCAATTAAGGCACAGGCCCTCGCCGACTTCATTGTAGAATCCACCATCCCCGAGGTCGGCCACGTCCCGAACGGACCCCCCATTTGGACAGTCTTTGTGGACGGATCCTCTTGCAATGAGGGAAGCGGCGCCGGCATCATCCTGAACAGTCCTGATGGCTTCGTCCTACAGTACGCGATCCGCATGAGCTTCAAGGCCTCGAACAACGAGGCGGAGTACGAGGCACTCATAGCCGGTCTCGGACTCGCGCGAAGCGCTGGGGCGCATCGTCTCCGGATTCACAGTGATTCCCAGCTGGTCGTGAACCAGGTCTTGGGCGAATATGAAGCCCGGGACGAACGGATGGCGAAGTACCTCGCCAAGGTCCGGGGTCTCATGGGTCGATTCGAAGAAGCCATCATCCAGCGGGTCCCTCGGGAGGAAAACGCACAGGCCGATGCACTTTCCAAGTTGGCCTCGTCCTCTTTACAAGGACTCGAGCAGACCGTACTAATTGAAGTCCTCGCTAAGCCGAGCATCGAAGACGAGGCACTAGGCTCGGCGGAGTCATTGCCAGTCATGCTGCAAGACAACTGGATGAAGCCACTGGTAGAATTTCTAAGGGATGGAGTTCTGCCCTCAGATCCCAAAGAAGCTCGCCGAGTTAGAACCCGAGCCGAGCGCTATGTCTTAATCGAGGGCATCCTATACAAGCGCTCCTTCTCCCAAATGGACGGCCGACCGTATCTACGATGCCTCTCTCCGGAACAGGCCGAATATGCCCTACAGGAGCTTCATGAAGGGATCGGCGGGGCACACTCGGGATTTAGGTCCCTGGCCCGAAAAGCTCTGAATTATGGGTACTTCTGGCCGACACTTCTCCAAGACGCCGAGCGACACGTTCGGCAGTGCGGCTCCTGCCAGAGACACTCCAACATCCGACGCCTCCCTCAAGCCAACCTCGCCTCCCTATCGAGCCCTATCCCCTTCGCGATGTGGGGAATGGACTTGGTAGGGCCTTTCCCCCCAGCTCCGGGTCAGCTCAAGTTTTTAGTCGTCGCAATCGACTACTTCTCGAAGTGGGTCGAGGCCGAGCCCCTCGCCACGATAACCGAGAACAAAGTGGTGCAGTTCTTCTGGAAGAACATTATATGCAGATTCGGCGTCCCGCGCGTCCTCGTGACAGATAATGGGACCCAGTTCACTGGCTCAGCATTCCGAACTCTGTGCGACGACCTCGTCATTCAACAGCGTTTCTCGTCCGTCTCGCACCCCCAGTCGAACGGACAAGCCGAGAACGCTAACAAACAGATCCTTGCGGGGATCAAGAAGAGGTTGGACAAGTGCTCCAAAGGGCAGTGGGTCGATCAACTCCCTAATGTGTTGTGGAACTACCGCACAAGCAAGCGGACGCCCACTGGAGAGTCCCCTTTCAGCCTTACTTATGGGGCCGAAGCCGTAATACCCCTCGAGGTCGGGATTCCTTCCCCTCGGCTCATCGCCTATGACGAAGCACAGAATGCCAGGGAACTCAGAGGAAACTTGGACCTGATAGATGAACTGAGGGAAAGGGCATCGATTCGGCAGCAGAATTACAGAAGGAGAGTCGAGCTAGCCTACAACAAGAAAGTCCGACCCGCCAACCTTGAACAAGGAGACCTGGTGTTGAGAAAGCTAGCCATATCCCTCCCCAGTCAGAGGGGCAAGCTAGCTCCGAATTGGGAAGGGCCGTACCGGGTCGCAAAAGTTGTTCGGCCTGGAGCATATCGACTTGAGGACATGGATGGTAGAGAGCTTCCGAGGACCTGGAATGCCGATCACCTCCTGAAATACCAAGAGAGCGCCCCGGTGCCTCTCTAAGTAATCCGAGGTGTCGCGCCATTCCTCTCCTTTAACTTGTAACCTGTTCTATGAATCCCACTATGTAAAACGGTTCGCCGTCAAATATCAAATAAAGAAAGTTCCATTTTGTTTTTGAATTTGCCTGTTTTTTCCTCCCCTCTTTACTATACCGATGGTTCGGAGTCCAACACTCGGCTCGACTTTACCTCCTCGGTTCGTCTCCGGACGAACCAGGGGTAGATCGCCGTTCGGAATTGCTCCCACAGCCGTTGAACTACACCGATGGTTCGGAGTCCAACACTCGGTTCGACTTTACCTCCTCGGTTCGTCTCCGGACGAACCAGGGGTAGATCGCCGTTCGGAATTGCTCCCACAGCCGTTGAACTACACCGATGGTTCGGAGTCCAACACTCGGTTCGACTTTACCTCCTCGGTTCGTCTCCGGACGAACCAGGGGTAGATCGCCGTTCGGAATTGCTCCCACAGCCGTTGAACTACACCGATGGTTCGGAGTCCAACACTCGGTTCGACTTTACCTCCTCGGTTCGTCTCCGGACGAACCAGGGGTAGATCGCCGTTCGGAATTGCTCCCACAGCCGTTGAACTACACCGATGGTTCGGAGTCCAACACTCGGCTCGACTTTACCTCCTCGGTTCGTCTCCGGACGAACCAGGGGTAGATCGCCGTTCGGAATTGCTCCCACAGCCGTTGGACTATGCCTAAGGTCCGGAACACGCATCCAGACCACTCCTGACTGACAGCCGAGGGTCGAAGGCAGACATATCCGGTCGGCATCCGAGCAAGTGCCTTCCCGAGCTGGTAAACGGGGAAAACACACTTCCTCCTCAACTTTCGTGCCTGATCTTCCTCAGACGGCTCAGATCGTGCCACTCGCGCAAAACGACAAGATAACGTTTTCTTGGAAAGCGAGCCACCTCGAGATCCGCGCCTACATTCAACGGCTCAGATCTCGCCACGGCGAAATAGCACTCTCGAGAACATCGCCGTGTCAGACCCACTAAGCGACAAATCGCCGTACCCCGGGGGATCCATTCGACTGAATAAACACACTCAGTTCAGATAGTTCGGCACGGCCAACACAGTTATAAACAAAGACAGACGTACAAAAAAAAACACCGAAAGGAGATTTTATTAAATATCGGCGTACAGTACAAAATAGACCATTACAAAAGTGTCGGCAAACAAAACATACACCCCTCGACCCACTACACTTGTCTTTCATAAAAATGCATCCTCTCCATCTTGTTCGCCCTCCTCGGCAGACGGTTCCTCCGCCTCACCTCGAAGCTTCGCCATTTCCGCCCGCAGCTGTCCCATCTCCGAGAGCAAGTCGTCCCGTTCGGCGATGAGCTTCAACTGAATGTGCCGAATACTTTTGACCCGAAGAGCATTGCTGAATGCGGTCTGCGAGTCCTCGTCCTCCCCTACGGGGCTCAGCTCGACGATCTTGCTCTCCAAGCGTTGTGTTTCGGCCTCCCGGAGACTGAGAACCAACGAAAGATGATTCCACTCGCCCTCGGATCGGCGTAGCTTCAGATCGACACTCCTGGGGCTCAGAACCACCGTCCCAGAAGTCGCCTCGGATGCGGTGTCATCATTCGGACGCCCTGAGTCCGACCCATGGATCGCCGCGACAAGCTGAAAAATAGAAAAAACGAACAAAGCGTTTTCAATACAGTGGCGAAGACAAACACTTAAAAAGTTTTTCAGAAAGTTTTGCATTCAGACATAATAGTGTTACAGACGGTCGACCGACCCTACAACTAAGTTATTACAACGGCCAACAGAAAGGAAAAGCGACGTAATCAAGTCCTCTTCGGAAGGGGAATGCTTCGGTTTAGGGAAACGCGAGGACGACGAGGCCGACCCTCTGAGCTCGACCCCAAACCAACGAAGCGCGACCCCCCTTCACTGCTAGTCCTAACAGCCGCGCCGACCGATGCCCCGCTCGACGAGACAGCCGCGCTGCTCTGAGCGTCAGTCGGACTCCGCCTGGTCGTTAGCGGGCGCGTCGCGAGCTCATAAAACGTGATCCCCCTCGCACTTTCCTCGCGAGTGCACGACGTGCTACGAACATTAGCCCTCTCCGGCGCAGGTTTAAGCGACGCGATCTCCTCCTCCAGTTCGATAATCCGATCCCTCAGGACGACGTCCTTCGCCAATTTCTTTGATCGAGGGGCCTTCAACGACCCGGAGGCATTGGGACTATCAGTTGCAAGCCGCCGATAGTGGGTGACCTCGATCCCCCTATCTACCGTGATCCTCCTGAGCATGTCGACTTCGGCCAATAGTCTCTTACGCTCAGCCAAAGCCCCCTCCAGCTCGGAGGCCATCTTCTCCCTTTCCGCAGAGCGCTCTCTCTCCGATAGCTCCAAGTGTTGTACCTCGTCCAAAAGGTCGTCGTTCTTCTGCTCGGCGGCTTTAAGCTCCCCGCGAAGCCGCTCAACTTCCCCTTCGGAACCAGGACCCAAGGAGCGCTTCCGGAGTTGATGCAGCTCGCGACAGTTCCTCCTCAGGACTGCCCTGACCTCCTCCGCCTGGCCGAGCAGGAGAAACCGCCTCTGCCGGCTGTCCGAGAGTTCATGCTTCAAGTTGGCCAATTCCTTCCGAAGGAAGACCAGCTCCGTGACCGGACCAAACACCACCTGAAAAGTGGAAATAAATCCGAGGCCCAACAGTTGGAGAAATTTACGCCCAAAACACCCGAAACGCACACTAAGTCCGAGGCTCAACACTTGGACAAATTTTTGGCCAAACAAAATACTTTTTCATTCAAAACAAGGGCGGTGGCCAGTCCGCAATAAGGCTTACAAAAAGAAAACAAAACCAAAAAGACTGAAAGTAGGAAGACAACCGAGTCAGGGGTCGACCTTTTTGCCGCTCGGATTCGTCGACCCCTCGGCCTTGCCGTCGCCGTCACCCTCGTCCCCGCCTTCGCTCCAGCTCTCCTCCTCGGAGAGTTCCTCCTCCTCGCCCTCGGCTTCGGTCTCACCATCACCTTCGGCGGGTTCTGTCTCACCATCGGGTCCGAGTAAACCCTCGGTGATCCCTTCTTCCCCCTCCACGGGCTCGTAAAAGTCATAGGAGGACGAGTCGAAGCCGGGGTTCTTCGCGGCTACATGGGTCAGGGCGCGGCCGTAGGCGTCCAGCATATTCTGGATCATGTGCTGCGCGGCCTCCTCTTGCACGGCCTTCTTCACCTCCTTCACCTTCCTCAGGTGGTTGGCCTTGATCCTCTCAGCTCTCTTCCGAGCAGCCTCCCCTTCCGACCGAGCCTTGGCCAGCTCATCCTTCAGCCCGGTGACCTCCTTCTCGGCTCCCGACCGAGCGCTGGCCAGCTCCTCCTTCAGCTCGGCCACCTCCTTCTCAAACTTGGCCGCCGTATCCTTCGACGATTGGATAGCGTCGGCCAGCTTCTTCTCCAGGTCCTCCGCTTCGGCGACTCTCTTCGTCGAAAGAAGCAGCTCGGACTCAAGCCGCTTCGCCACCCGAACGCGCTCCGTCCTCTCCTTCTCCTTCTCCTGATCCTTCCTCGCCATCTCCTCGACCAGCCAACTGAAGTGGCAGAGGGTCTGGAAGAGAACAACGCGTTAAAATCCGAGCCCAAGAACTTAGAAAAAAAAAATCTCCATGAAAAATATGAATGAAGAAGGGTTTGACACACTCACCGACATAGCGCTCCGGGCCATCTGCATCACGTTGTCCCCTGCCATCCCGGCCCTCAGGGTCGCTCGGTCCTTCGGGGTCGGCAGGTGCCTCACTGCCTCCATGCAGATGTTCCCGTCGCCCAAAAAGCCGTCGACGTTCATCACCTGCCAATCAGGGACGAAGATCTGTTTATGACGCTCGGTCAAGATCTTCTCCGCGCCGGGGGTGAGTGGGGGAACCTGGAGGGACAGCGCATCGGCCACTCTGAACTCATTGCTCGACGGACCAGGAGCGTCCGCCTCCGGGGTAGGAGCAGTAGCACCCGGGGCCGAAGGATCGAGGTCCACGACCCCACCCTGCTCGGGGACCGCGACCTTTGCCGAAGGGACAAGAACCTCAACCTCTCCCTCCTTCAGGACCGCAACCTTCGGTTGATCGGCTGCCTTCACTACCGAGGCCTTCTTCGAAGCTCGGCTGTCCTGAGGCGCTGCCGACGGCCTCTTCTTCTTCTCCTGCTCGGACCTGCCCTTCGCCACCAGGGCCTTGTAATCGAGCTTCATGGTCTCTGCACGAGTCGAACGAAAAAACTTAGAAAAATTGAAGGCAAACTTTACGGAGAGAAGTATAAATACCAGAAGCGTACGAGGGTCGATCGGACTGAGACCCCCACGGAACAGATGCTCTTCGGTGATATCCTTCCAGCTAAGCGGCGGCAGAGCAAGGATCTTCTTCTGGACCTCGGTCTCTGCAGCGTTCAGCGGAACGTCCTTCTTTGTACGCTTGGGTAGCCCGTCCGCCCAAACTGTCGGTATCACCCATGGCGTCAGATTCCGAACGAGGAAGTATTTGTCCTTCCAGTGTTTGATCGAGTCTGGATTCTCGATCAGTTTCACGCCCGGCCGGGGCGAAAGATAAAACCTCTTCTCGTCTTTCCTCGGCTGGACGGGTCGGAAGAGACTCCGAAAGAGGTACATGGTCGGCTTGGCGCCGATCTCTTGGCATCGGAGGAGGAACGCCACAACTTGCCTCCAGGTGTTCGGCATCAGTTGAGCGGGACTCAGACCATACCAAACCAGGACCTCAACCACGAACGGGTGGAGGGGAAAGCGAAGACCGGCAATGAGGGAGTCGACCGGAAAGACGCACATGTCCGGAGAGGACCCAGTGTTGGCTCGGAACCCCGGCCCAGGGAGGAGCAACGTGTACTCGAGAGGGATCCGGAAGCCCTCTCGGACCAGACGAAGGTCCCCTTCGGTAAGAGTCGAGATCTTGCGATCGACCTCGGATAGCTCCCTAGGCTCGTTCTCCTCCACCAGTTTAGCCGTGCCTTGGGTGACCTTCTCCAAGATATCCTCAGTATAATCCCGGACTCCTCCCACGCTCGACACGGCGATGGGCTGCCGACCGAACTCCCCCGCTCTCTTCGGCGTCTCCACTATAGTAATTACGGCTTTGCCCTTTCGGGACTCCGCCGTGACTTCCTGGGGCACCTCGGCCACTCCACCCTCCGCGTCCGGACGAACAACGTCCTGCTCGCTCGGCTCCACTACTCCTTTCTCTTTCTCCCCTCGGCCAACGGCTTGCTCCGAGGCGGGGGTCTCAACCGAAATCTTAACCATATTTTCCTAAAGAGAGAAGGGAAAGAGACTGACCTTGAATTGACAGCTACGGTCGGAAACTTCGCCGGAACTAGGAACGCTACCGCGACAGCTAGCGACACCACCAGGGAGCTAAAGACCTCGAAGCAAAGTAAATACGAAAGAGAGAGAGTAAAAGTGAAAAGTGAAGACTTGGTCAAAGGGGGGGTAAAGATTTATAGTGAAAATGAGGCGCCTCTTGGACTTCCAGAGCGACTTTTGGGCTACTCTCGAAGCATCTCGAAGGCCCACCACGAAGTCAACCAGCTCGGCAAGATGGGACGAGAATCCGAGCTGCGAGCAAAACCGAACGTGGCTGCAATAGAGTCCGCTCGGAATCCGTGCAAGTGCCTTCCCGAGCTGGTAAATGGGGAAAACTCCTTTCCCCCTCAACTTCCGCGCCTGATCTTCATCAGACGGTCCAGATCTCGCCGAGAGCACTAAACGACAAGATAGTGTTTTCTTGGAGAACGCGCCCCATCTCGAGATGCGTGTCAGCATCCGGCGGCTCAGATAGCGCCACGTCGCTCGGACGATCGGGACCTCGGACGCCTCGCCTATGCATAAAAGAACCTGGAAAATTTTTGATTATGTTTTAAGGCGCCGCCCTCGGCAGGCGCCCCCCGGGTCCCGTGCCTCGGTTGGTATAACCCCGACAACAGGCCCCGGTCAGAAGCAGATCGGCACTCCCCCATCTCTAACTCCCCCGGGCTGACCTCCGTCAAAAGCCATCAGCCCGAGAAGGAAGACAGAGATGGGAGGGGACCCACCAACACTCAGAGGTCGAAAGAGACGCACCATCCCGAGCTAGTTGGTTGCAACTGGAAGGCTCGGCTTGTCGAAAGACTCTAACAGCGGCGCCTTCACAGTTGCAACAAACGGACTCAGATGGCCCGGAGATCGACATCAGACAGGGGTCGTCACTCTCCCACCAAGATCTCTGCCTACTTCAACACTCACTTCGGAGCAACCGAAGAAGGCAGAAGATCTTGGTGAGAGAACGGCGACCCGTCCTTCGAAAGAGGTCCGCGCCCCGGGTCCGGACCATGGCCGTCGACGCTACTGTCTTGTTGCCCCCACCCCTCACACCCCTTCGGAGCAGGGAGGGATGGGGAAACAACAAGACAGCGGGGCGACCGCCCGTCCTTCCGGGGAGGCCCATCCCTCGGATCCGGACTACGGTCGTCGCCACTCTTGCCTTATTCTCCTCCGCTCCCGACACCCACTTAGGAACCGTCCGGAACGGGAGAAGAATAAGGTAAGAGAGCGACCACCTGTCCTTCGGAGATAACTCATCCCCCGAGTGCGGACTACGGTCGTCACCACTACTGCCTCGTTCCCCCTCGCTCCTGACATCCACTTTGGGGCCGTCAGGAACAAAGGGAAAACCAGGCAGAAGAGCAACCACCACTCCGAACTTCAAGAGAGAAGCTACCCAAGGCAGATGCCTCCGAGGTCTGGAACCCAATTTGGTTGTGACGAAAATGACAAAAGGGATGGGGTACTTATAGCCTGCCCCCTATAACCAGCCATTACTACCCTCGGAAATTGAAGCGCCGCGTTTTAATTGAGGGAATTATTGATCCCCGGAAGTCGGAACGCCACGCATTAATCAAAGGAGTTATTCTTAATAGCCTGGGGAAGAGGAATGCAGCACAAACCCCGAGCGCCATTAATACCCTCGGAAGCGAGATCGCCTCCGAACAGATTGGCCACGAGATCGCCTTCGGTCGGCTGCCGAGCAGAGGCCTTCCCGAACTGGTAAATGGAGGAAAAAAGGCACCGAGCTACCTCAGCCGTCGGATCTCTCAGAAATTCACGCTCCCAATGGCGAGCGGCTCAGATTGCGCCACGTGCGCTAGAAGACAAGATAACGTTTTCTTGGGAACCGTTCCCGTCTCGAGATGCGTGCCCACATCCAACGGCCCAGATTACGCCACGTCACTCAAAGCCCTCGGTCGGCTGCCGAACCCCCATCCCTTCGGTCGGCTGCCGAGCAGAGGCCTTCCCGAACTGGTAAACGGAGAAAAACGCTGCCGAGCAGCAGCAACCGTCAGATCTTTCCGAAATTCGCGCCCTTCCGCGATCAGCGGTCCAGATCGAGCCACGTCATAAATCGGTATTTAAATCATTTTTTATCTATTTAATTTGTTTTATTTGTTTAAAAATTGCGAGAAAATTGTTAAAAATTCGGGAAAATTAGCCAAAAATTCTGGAGAGTAATTGAGATTTAGGGGGCACATTTTCGAACCCTTGAACGAACAATTATCGCCCAGAATGTACGGCTAAGGCCCCCGAATGATTAGCAAACGCGTCGCAAAGTTAAACAAATAGTCCGAGAAAAATAGATAAAAACTCTTGAATACCCGATGTCACCAGAGAACCGCCAGCGGCGTCAAAAGTCCCCTCTCTACCCCCTTTTCAGATTCAGAATCCCGCGTCTGGACTCCGATACAACTCCATCAGCCACCAAAACAGCTAAACTACTCCTCAAAGTCTGATCACACTCAGTCTTTAGGAGTGGGGGGCTCGTGATATGGCTAAAGTTGGGGTTAAATCGAGACCGTCCAGATCGATCACGAAATCTAGAGCACGGGGGTAAAAAGGTAATTTCACATACAGATGGATCCAAAACGGGTATTGGGCCTCCTTCTCACAGAACCAACCACCCGCGAATAGATCCACTTCAATTGGGTACGGGTCCCGACCCGATACAAGCCCAATCCACCAAGAAGAGAATCAGGCCACTGATTTGGTCAAATCAATAAACCTGATTAGCTCTCACCAGGGAATCAAGGCCTAACTTCCCAAAACAGAATAGGAGGATTTTTCTCCTATTTGTTAGGCAGGAAATTAGGCCCCAAATGGTTCCAAAGGCGACTATAAATACAACCCCTCTACCACCGAGACCAGGTTAAATGGTTCCAAAGGCGACTACAAATACAACCCCTCTACCACCGAGACCAGGTTAATCACTCTTTCACCACTTAAGCTCTTTCTTGATCTTTTCCTGATTACTGACAAGAGCGTCGGAGGGTGCGTCGCCGGAATCAACCCCGGTGTTTCGCACTTCCTTGCAGGTTGTGCCAGGAGCAAGGAGATCGAGTCAATCGTTCAGGTGTTTCCCGGACTCACAAATTCTATCTGTTTACCCCCACACCGAAATCAGCGGTAACATTTGTCTAAGAATTTTGAATACACCAACCAAATTCTATCTTGTTTCTCTCCGTTTTGTAAATGTCTAATACAGTATGAGCAAGAGAAATATCTATTGAAATCATTTAGATGAAAGTTGATATCATTAACTCTAATTGGGCCTTTTATTACTAATAAGTCTCTAAAATCTTGATTAACAATCCCTCAAATTCCTGGATCATAATTTAAATGTTCATATTCTTGTGTACATAGACATTATGATCAATTTCATTTACCAATTTATTAACTTGAATAATTTCTTCATTTACCAAATTTTCAAGTCCATCCTCATTCTTATGATCCTCATTCACTAATCACTACATGTTCAATTTCCTCATCAATTGATTCATTTATATATTCCCCATCAACCAAAGCTTGAGGTTCAATACTTTGACTAGCCAAATTTGTTTGTTTAGTATTTTTAACAAATTTGTCCATTGCACTCTTTTGAGATTTGGTTAATTCTTCAATTCTTTGTTGTTGTTTGTTTCTTATCTTTTTTTATTTCTGGAATCATACTTTCTAGATTCAAATATTAAATAAACAACAAAAAATTTAAATAACAAAGTTAAGGAACAATAGCACCTAATTGTTGCAACTTCGAAAGTTCACTTTTTCTTCAAATCTTCAACGATTTTCTCCAATTTCAGTCCCAAATCAAGATTTGCTTCGTCTCAAAATGAATTCTGAAATTATAAAATAAAAATACTAAATTAATAATTAAATAATTTAAGGTAGTAAAGATTATACTTTACTAATCACTTAGATAGTTAAATACTTACAATTTCACTACCAAAGCTTTAGTATTTGAGAACATTAAAAAAGGGGGTTTTAACACGTGTACCCCTAACAAATAAGCTAATAACATATATACCCCTCACAAATGAATATGATCATATTTGCCCCAAACAATTTGAGCATTAACCATATATATCCCTTATTTTAGAAGATAGTTGGGATTGAGATTTAGATTGAGATTGAGATTGAGTTTGAGATTTGAGGTTTAAGGATGAAGTTGATGTTGTGGCTGTGAGGTTTGGATATTTTTTGGGGAGGTGGTTTTGGCCGGAGGTGGTGGTTGGACGGCAAGAATAGAGTTGAGTTGGGTTGCCTATAGGAATTGATAATTGCTAGAGAAGAAGATGAGAAAACAGTAAGAGAAACTTTTGTAGCCAATGGTTGAAACTGAAAAGCATCCAGCCACCAGCACCCTATAATCGAATCTGACACAAGGAAACACTGCAATTGCCGGCAGAATTCTTACCAAGTGTCAACTTGAGATGCACTATAATTGCCGGCAGAATTCTAACCAAGTGTCAACTTAAGATGGATCTCAGATTGTTAGTGGCAAATGTGATAATATTCATTTGTGAGGGGTATATATGATATTAACTTATTTGTTAGGGGTACACGTGTTAAAAACCTTTAAAAAAAGACTTTGCCACTTTGTCCACTAGTGATTAGGCGCACACACACACTTTAAATATTAAAGAAGTATTTTTTGAAGAGTAATGCTACATCCACCACCAATTTCACTACATTTCTCTTCACTATCTTAGGTGGCACACTCCAATAGGTAGGGAAAGATAGAGTAGGTGGGGAACTCTCCAATAGGAGTATGCTATCTAAGATAGTGAAGAGAATGGTAGTGAAATTGGTAGTGGCTAAAGCATTACTCTTTTTTGAAACTCAGTGAGGAATTGAGTCTGACACAATTCAGTCAATTGTCCACTAGCTATACTTCTCTAGACACAAAAGAGGACTTCATGTTTTCCTCTCATCAAACTGTTC